>CP092087.1:68565871-68785871 GCA_029203775.1 Neoneuromus ignobilis | reverse complement strand
ACATTTAAAACAACTTGATTATCTTGATAAGTTCGATATTTGGGTTCCCCACAAGTTGAAAGAAATTCATCTCGCCAAACGAATTTCCATCTGTGATTCATTGCTGAAACGTAACGTTACCGATCCATTTTTAAAGCGAATCATAATGGGCGATGAAAAATGGGTTATTTACGATAACTTCGTGCGAAAAACATCATGGAGCAAGCGAGATGAGCCTGCGAAATCGACATCAAAAGTCGATATTCATCAAAAGAAGGTTTTGCTGAATGTTTGGTGGGATTTCAAAGGTATTGTTTATGTTGGTCTGCTACCAAGGAACCAAACTATCAATTCGGATGTCTACTGTTGCCAGCTAATGGAATTGGACAAAGAAAATAGGGAAAAGCGGCCAGAACTGGTAAATCGTAAAGGCGTCATCTTCCATCACGACAACACCAGACCACACACATCTTTGGTCACTCGCCAAAAATTATTGGCGTTAGGCTGGGAAGTGATGCCTCATCCACCGTATAGCCCTGACCTTGCACCATCGGATTATCATTTATTCCGTTCACTTCAAAACCATTTGAATGGAAAAATATTCGATTCCAATGAGGCTGTCAAAAATGAGTTGGTTCAGTTTTTTTCCTCTAAAAACCAAACTTTCTACGAAAGCGGAATTATGAAGTTGACTGAAAGATGGCAAAAGGTCATCGAACAAAACGGCCAATATATAATTGATTAATGTTTGCTATTTATATTAGTAAAATTGCTTTGAAAATCATAATAAAAACGCAATGACTTTTGTGCCAACTCAATATAATTCGTTCACAATGAAGTACTGTTAAAATTTTTATTAACGTTCTTATTCATTTATAGTGATGAAGTCCTCATAAAAGTATATAAAGAAGAAAAAATAATAACAATTTATTATTTTTGATTATGTTTTATTTTTTATTAAAGTATATAGGTATCTACTTCTATCTACATATATAAATCAGTGTGTGTGTGTATGTTTTTAAATTTTAAAACAAATTTGATAAAACTAAACGAGTACATTTAAAAGATAATAAAGATATGAAATATTTCATGCATTTAAATAAAATTCAATGATAGAGATCTCGTTCATTCTACATGAAGTGAATTTTAACACAATGTTCGATTCTTACTCTATACGAAATTTAATTTGTACCTTTTTAATCAAAAAAGCTGATTTTATGTAGATAGATTTTTCACTAGAAACCTTTTAACAAATAATTTCATAAAGCACAATGTAACTTTTCAATGTTCTCTGTATCAATTATTGTATTGTATTCAGACAAGAATATAAAGTACATTTTATTCATATTCATTTATATATATATATATATATATATATATATATATATATAAATAAATATATACTGTGAAAATATTACAATCGAAAACTCACACAAACGAACCCGAAACAACGACTGAAACGATTCCAACGATATCGTTTTCAATTATGTACGAAGCCCGATAAAAACATAAAATTATTTATTTATATTTATATATATATATATATATATATATATATATATATATATATATATATATGCATATGTATGTACGTTACATAGGTGCGTGTACACAGGGGGTTGTTGTAAACAAGTTACAGACTTGTAACCAATGTTTTCGTGTATGTGCGACGGTGTCGATAATCCACGGATTGAATTGTGCAAAGTGTACTTTATAATGGGTGGGACGTGATTATAAGGGCGGATCGACATAGACAACGACGCGGTTTAAAAATAAATATTCTAATTTTGTGTTGCACGCTTCGTTCAGATTATATTCATACCCTACAGCGAGAGGGTTCATATATACGATCCATGTATACGTGTATGTACATTTATACATACATACATAGACGTATACATAAAAAAGTACATTTACACTTGTGTGTGTATATATATATATATATATATATATATATATATATAAACATATACATAATGCGAAACGTGATTATTTAAAATCATGTTACTTAAAAAGTCTACATGTCAAGTAAGAGCTTTTGTATATTTTAATATAGGGTCATCCAAATGTGACGCCTAGATTCGTGTTTTAATAAATAGAAACATGTGTATAGGGTACTGCTTAGAGAAACATGTGTATAGTTGCTTTTATCTCTTTTCAATAAAACACATATCTAGGTGTTATATTAGATGACCATATTTATTTATATATACATATTCATATCCATTAACACTTATATAAAAATATTCACTTATAATTTAAAATATGTATTTATACATAAATTATTTTGATTAATATAGACATTCGTTTTCGTTGTATATGTGTAAACGAATTTATTTACCATAATAGACTTTGTTTGACTTTTTTATCGTGAAATTAATAATATACAATCAATGTTAATTTATATCAATAATAAATATTTTATATGTTATGTTGGAACTGTGGTTGATTCACTTTACACAAATGAAAAATAAAAAAAAAAATCACAAAACTAACGAATGAAATTTAAAAAAAAATTAAATCACAAAACTAACGCATGCAGATATTCCATTCATCTAGAACAGACCACACAAATTGTTAAAATTTTTCGAATATCGTCATAAGTAATAAATAAGTCAATTCATGTCATCAAAAAAGATCATAAATCTATGAAAAAGAACATGTTGCAAAGACAATAAATAAGGGAAAGTACTTCATGCTTGCAGACCAGATGACGAAAAGAAATACACAACCCCCAGTTGTAGATGGATTGAATAAGGACACAAAACACAAATTAGTATATGTATATATAAAAGAGTTAGTCTAGATTTTAACAGAAAGGCTCTGACGATGATGGCGTCGCCATCGAAATGCATCAGCCGATATAATTATAGATTATATAATTATAAATAATAAGTGAACAATAAGTGATTATTGAATACTTTAAATTATTGTGATGTTGGCGTTAAAATTCATTTATGTAAATATTTTATATTTATATAACAGTTTCAAACATCCTAGGACACTTTTGGATTCTTGATTTTTTTCGCCATTTATTTCTATCAAGTACTTTGTACTGTTAGTCTTCTACTAATCTGTTAGTCTTCTACTAATTAAAATTTTTGATTTTACTTGTTTTTAGTAGCTACTCATTATCAATTTTTCTCACATGGCCATAAAAATCAATTAGCGTCGATCAATTTCTTCTGTAATTGTTTCTATTTCACTTTTATTATTAATATTAAAAATGAAAAGAATATAATAAAATGTATAAAAAGCAAGTTTAAATTTATTTTATATGTTCAAGAAAATCAAATAAAATTAATCAATTTATAATGCAAAAATCTATTTTTGAAATATTATAAAGGTAATTTTTTTATTAGTGACTTTTTGTAGTTGTTTTCTTTAGTATTTTTTTTCATTCGAACATAAATTAATTTAACATATTAGTAAAGTAAATAATATTATTTTAAGAAATATTAATGTTATATATTACAATTTTCTGTTCAATGCAAAATATTCTGTTAATATTTTTAAAATAGATTAAAAATTATAGAGATGGAAATAGAAAAATTAATTTAAGTTAAAAAATGTTAAATTGGAATTATTCTCTTTGAAATATAGGGTCATCAAAATGTGACGCCTATATTTGCGTTTCCTTAAAAATAAACGAAGGAAACTCTACACATGTATCCATATACACCACCCTATACACATGTTTTTTTTATAAAACACAAATCTATGCATAACATTTGGATGAACCTATATGCAAAATTAAAAAAATATAGAATATGTTTCATCTTGAAAGTTTTTGAACATATTTGATTTTGTTTCTTTATACAAAATTTAAATAATTTTTGGTTATAATAAAGTTATTACTGCTATCTTTGACATTACAACGTATTTAGGTTCCCAGCATTTCTAATAATGTTAACTTAATAAGGTTTTCTTGTAGGAATTCAGTGAAAGTCATATTTTTTATGAAATATTGTAAATTTATTAGCTCCATGACCAACATCTAATTTTATGGACTAGTAATAAAATTAGTTTATTATAAATTGAACTAAGAAGAATAATAAAAATAATTTAATTATTTAATAATAAGTATGACGATAGATTTAAGATTTAAATCAGTCATGAAGAGGTGAAATAATAGATTTAATTTTGAACAAGAATAGAAAATAATGTAAATAAAAAAATATTCAAAATATGTTTTTATTTAAAAAATTTAAAAAATATTGAATTCTATTTGTTTTCATATAAAACTAAACTGATTTTTTTGTTATACTAAAATTATTTTATTACAAATTAAATCAATTATTATAATAAAATCAGAAGATTAAGTAAAATAATGTAAAGCAATAAAAAGAAATAAAAAATATATCAAATAATAATTCTAATTGTTATATAATATATATAAATGATTTATATGACATAGGATGACACAGGAAGATTGTTTTTCAATCAAAAAGAGAAAAGTCAATTACAAAATGAACAATAAATACTACTGGGAATTGTATTAACTGGATACAGATATAATGGATAAGCTTTTTAAAAAAATCCCCTATAAGATGTATTATAAAACATCATTAGCTGATGAAGAAGAATTTTATATTTTAATTATAAAATCCAAAAAGAGAATATAATAAATATATATATAAATATCGAATGATTGCCATTATATGAATATTTTAGGCCAGTATTGAGGAAAAAATATAAAGATGTGATGGATTTGTTACCATATTTACTACCAACTACTACTATTTTAAATCTCTTAAAACATTTCAAACTATAAATGATATGGAAAATTAAACATAATTAAAAATACTTATAATTTTCAAACGTAGAAATTTATTTCGTTATTGAATTTTTTTTTAAAACATTACTTTTTATATATGTCTCATTTTGACTTTTTCATTAATTTTAAAAATAATCTAAATAATTTCAGTTATTAAAAACATGTTTTGTCATAAGTTATTTTAAAATTACATAAAAGAATTTTTTTCACAAATAAATATTTATACTTTCTGTTTTTCTTTATAAAAAATATTTTTTAAATGTTTCAAACCAAAAAAAATAAGTCTTAGACTACTCGTATTTTCATAATCATCGATTCATATATTAAATTCAATAAAGTGTAACATTTATAAAATTTGACAGAATAAACAGGCTTATAAAAAAAGTTTTACGACTCGTAAAACAAAGTACATTGTCGATTCAATGGAAATGTACTTTCGGAATTTTATTAACAGGGAAAAAAGTCCACATCGATCTCAATAAACATAAACAGAGTGTATGAAAATTTATAATTAAATTCACAACTATAAACTGTGTCAATATCGGCGCGTTAATGCAAACTGCACAGAATCGTTTTGGAATCGTCTGCGTCGCGTGTACAAAAAAGATTAATAAATCTGCGAACGTTAAATAAAACACACACACACACTAATTTTACATTTTAGCGAGAGATATATTAAGCTAATAAAAAATAAACTCGAGTGACTGTAAATATAAAATGCAAATGGCTACGTGGTTACCTTTTAGACGGACATAATTTTGAATTTCATTCGCGCACTTTGTCCGGGAGAACCGGTCGCTTTTTTCTCCAACATCTATCGTCTCTATCTTCCTTTCGCTCGATTCTCGGTTCATATCCGCGTCGTGTCTTTAGCACAGTACCATATTTACGATCTCGTCGGCACGTCGTGCACGGAATTTGTCACCCAGTACACAGGTAGATTAAAATTATGTATAAATTGTGCGAGATACGTCTCACTCGTCGGATTATATACAAACACATTGTATTTTTTAAGTAGATTATTTATTATAATTACGTTCTCTTCAATTAAGAACGTTTATAAGTCGGGTTAGAGTGGTACGGCGTCGTCACCGTCGGTGGATTATGTCTTTGTTCTATTTCGATGTACCTTTGTGTACGCGTACAGGGAGTAGGGACCACTTTTTACGCAATTAAAGTGGATTATGGGATTCGTTTTGACGTGGAACGTAATCGGAAAAGTTTTTTTTAGGCTACGTTTCAATGTAAACTAATTTCAAGTGTCTCGCGTTTAAAATTAATTCGATTCTGTTCGTGTATCATTAAAGATTCTGCACGGATGGATATTTTAAAATAGAATAATATCTATTCATAACCGAGATATATCTGTATTATCTTAAATTATTAATACTAGTCCTTATTTATAAATCGTACTATGATGTTTTCTAATCATCGAATAATTCAATCAGTTTCTATAGTTTTATTATCTAACACTATTTAAACAAATTTTCTATCAAATAAATTTCTTAATATTTATTCAATGTTTCTGTATAAAACAAGCAAATGAAATATTTGTATTATTAAAAAATAATACAAATATTGAATTCTTAAAAAATAAAATGCTCGTTTAATTTTTTTCTAGTGTATTTAAAATTTTAGTTACTTCATTAAACAAAGTTTATGTAAATTTAAAACACCATTTCATCAGAATATTTTTAAAAACTAATCGAAGTAAAAACTAATATTTGAAATTCTAAAACAAATTAAACAACTCAAAATTCAAGTTTTACTTTTATGTAATTGGTTTCTTAAATAAATATTATTTCATTAAATACTGATCTATATTTAAAAATAATTTTTAAACGATTTGAAAATTACACTTGTAGTATATTTGATATTCATCAGAGGATACTAATTGAAATAGAATTATATTCATTTTTAAAATACATTGTAAAATATTTATTCTTTATTTTTTAATAGAAATATATATATATATATATTTCTATTAAAAACAGTGATTTAAAAAAGAATATAATAATCTCATAAAATGCATTGAAACTTCATCGACATAGTTCGTTCCCTTCATCAACAAAGAAGAATAAATAGATAAAATTCTATCTATTAATAAATCGAACTTAGATTTGGAGAAATTCAGTTTCATATTGTTAAATTTTATCCAAATAATAACTTTGTTTATATAAAAATAATTCAGCTCTTTTTCGAGCTAAAAATGATTATTTGATATTTTCAGACAAAAATTATTTATTTAGATGTCTACAATAAAATATTTCGCACAACAAATCGCAATAAATCAAGAAATTCTCTGAATATGTTGCAATTTATGAAATTTTAAAAATAGTCTGCTTTTTCCAAAGTTTTTATATACAGAGATATATATGTGTATGTATATATATATTAACATTATCATCCTCTTTCAATCCACTACTCGATAAAAACCTCTTCAAAAATCTTCCACTTTAACCTATCTATTGTCTTATTTTTTCATTTCATTTCGACAAATTTACTTATCTATCTGTTCGATATATCCATGCTTTTTCTTAAGCTTTCTTACATATCTCAATTTCCAAACAATGACTTTTCTTATCTATCAATGGTTTACTCTTTTTACTATATTAATGACCCATTTCAATTACAAATTTTTCACTTTTGCCACAACACCCGTACCTTCTTGTTTGCTCTTTGATCCATTCATTTTTCATCTTATATTTTCATGTTATTCGTTCATATATCTTGCCATACATTTTTGTATTTTCCGGATCCGTTGAACTATTCTAGCATTCAAAACCCTTGTGTATGTATATATATATATACATACATATATATATATATATATATATATATATATATATATATATATATATAAATGTACATAAAACAAAGTACTTTTCCGTTCATTCTACAATATATACGTTGTCACATTGATATTCATACCGTTTTATCATTTTAAAATTATATTACGTTCCGATGCTCGCAAGACACAAAAAGAGCATACACACCCATCCATCCACCCACACATACACGGATAACGGACTGCTTAACGTACCATAAAACACGACCACTCGAAAATAAGAAATTTCAACGGCCATTAATTTAAATGTACATAATCTCGTGTATGTGTATAAATTTTTTTACCGCTGCACATTTTAATAAAAGGAAGCGACGTATTAGGAGCGCGGATACCGCAAAAAGAGTATGACAATGACGCCTTAATACACTTTTATGCATGAGATGAGAAAATTGAAAAGAATTATTAGATCAGTTTTCCCCGGGTGAACGACCCAGAAGCTTAGCAGAAAGCTTTCTTCCCTCTATATACATATTTATATATATATATATATATATATATATATATATATATATATATATAATTTATATATGATTGTGTGAAGAGATGCATGTTGAGAGAGACACATTTATTCTCGTTTCGTCTATAGAGGTTTCGTTTACGTTGTTCACGCTGCGATCATATTTATACATCTAGCGTATTTTTTCTGTCCACTTTGTCATTGTAATATCCATTATTGGTGTCGTTATTTGTTCTTAACGCCTCACGCTTAAACCACTCTCTCGTTCGGAATATAATGAAAAGCTATTGATCTCGTGCGTTGGATGTTAAATTCGTTTTTAATATTTTTTTTGTTCGCATTGTGAGGTTAGTGAACCGTGTATAGGAGATTTTTATTTAATGATATTTGTACTACAAGTTGTTCTCATCTGATATCTTAAATATCGCTAATACCTAAAATAGATTATCAGATAACAGAAATGAAATTACTTTTCGTTTTATTATAAGTTGTTTATTTTAATTGGATTTCGGTCGTTCTGTTATTATTTCCACGTATTTTAACATCAACATAATAATATAAATTTGAATTAGCGATGAGGATAATTTATAGTTTATTTCAACGCAACTGAATTATCACCACAAAACCACAATATGTTATAAAGTGTTTAATAATCACATATTGTTCACTTTCTTGTTTATAACAACAATATTTCTAATATCGATTTCAATGGTAATGTCATCATCGTCAGAGTCTTTTAAGGATTATTTTCAATTAAAAAAATTTAAAGTAGTTATTTTTAAATTTGCTAAAAAAATATTCAACTAATCTATTTTAACACTGAGATTTTTTATTATATCAACAAATGAGCAAGTAATTTTAATCAAAAAAAATATAGCGTCATCCAAATGTGACGCCTAGATTTGTGTTTTATTAATAAGAAACATGTGTACAGATTATTTTTAATAAAACACAAATCTAGGCGTCACATTTGCATGATCCTATATTAAAAATATATAATAATCACTTAGCGTATTCTGCATTTATTGAAGTGTACTTAAAACACAATTTTATCATTAGAAATTTTTAAAAACTATTAAAAATTAAAATTAACATTTTTTGAAATTATAAAATAAATTCAACAATTTAAAATTGTCATTTTTGAATTTGGTTCAAATGATTTTAAAGTAAACTTTTTTTATATTTTATCTAATTGTTTTCTAATATCAATATTATTTCATTTTTAATGATCTATATGTAAAAAAACTTTTTTAATGGATTTAAAAAAATATTTTTATTATATTTGATTTTTATCAGAAGATATTAATTCAAATTGAATCATATTTATTTGAATATTTATTTAATATATATATATATATATATATATATATATATATTAAAAAACAGTGATTTAAAAAAGAATATAATAGTCCCATAAAATCATTATATAAATTCATTCAAGTCGCTTAATATAATAAGAAAGAATATTGAATAAAAATTCATCTTATAAAGAAAAAATTCATATTACATATATCAATTTTGAACAAAGGCGAAGAAACTCAATTTGAATTTTATATACTGGATAGGAGAATTTTATATACATATATGCATACTTATATATACATATTATATTATATATATATATATATATATTTATATATATATATATATATATATATATATATATATATATATGACGTTTTTCAAATGTAACACAGCGGAACATAAATCGTCATTTTCTTATATACTCTCTTCAATCCCTTTCAGGTAATTTCAATGCATGTTAGTAGGTCATATTTTTCGAGCAGGGAGACCAATACACCTCTTTCAAGTAGTATTAGATACGGCTCGTTGTGTACGCTGCGTGCAACCTGAAAGGAAAGCTATGTAATTTAATTTATTATTCATGATTCCCGGATTCGCGATATTAGTACACATCGCACCTGTGGTAAGTGCTTCGACTAAATGTGATTAGAAACATCTTTAATATTAAAACATTAACTTGTTGCAAGCTGATTATATATTCATCTACGGTGTCTCCTTGTCTTCGTCGTCGTGTCTTGTCACTCGTACTACTTATTTTTATTATTAAATATCACGTAGTGGTTTGGTAACTTGTGTATGGAAATTATGGAAGCTTTCAGTAAAAGTTCATCGAACGATAATTAATATTTAATAGGTTTCGAAGTATAAGTTGAACTGCGTAGTTCTCTAATATTATATGTACAAAGGTAATTTATAAATTAAAAATCAAACGAAGATAATTTAATAATTTATTCGAAATATTGTGTAATGCCATTTTGAGTAAAATTGAATTTTGAGTTTTATATTATTATTAAAATATAACAAAGAGTATTATTTAAAGTATGGAATTATTTTTTTTGTTATAACTCTTTCACTTCTAACAACGACTATAATCATTTGCCAGAAAACAATGTTCAAGTACTAAGAGAAACTTTAATTGTTTGAATTCGAAAAAACTGCACCATCCAAGTAACATTTACATTAGGTAGAATTTTATAAAAAAAATATTTGAGTTATATTGATAGAGTAAATTAGGAGATATATTGTAAATTCGTTTCATAGATTTTTGTTTGTTACTGAGTACCAATACATTGTTTACATTGAAACTGTCTGTCAGTTATTTGTTTGATTTTGTCTTAAAAAAAGAATTAAGGTTATTTGATGAATAGATACATATCTATTAAATGTCAAAATTAAAAAAACATATCATATACGATTATATATAGTTTAAATTACACTGTTTTAATTTTTGAATAAACAAGGAATAAAAATAAATAAAAATTATCTGTAACTATTAGAAAAGTGATATAAAGATACAACAGTGCAAATTATAATAGTAAATGTTTCAGGCAAAATCAGATTATAGAAAGGGGTTAGATTTGCTTCCCAAATTATTCACTGTAATTCTAGAGTATGTAATGAGAGAAGCAAACTTGGAAAATAAATATGTATAAATAAATTGAGAATATTTGTCGCATCTACAGTTTGATGAAGGTGTACTAGTTAAAAGTAAAAACTAAGAAGTGCTAAAAATGTTACTTTAAATATTATTAGAGAAAGGTAGAAGAATTAAATTAATAATAAATATGGAAAAAATAGTTATCATTTTTAATAAATATGTAGAAAAAGAAAATTTAAAATCGATCAGCATTGTAAATAAGTGGATGAAATAAAATACCTGGAAAAATTATATGACATAATGATTATTTATGGTTGGAGATTAGATCGAAAATTAGAGTAAAATGGGCAGAATTTGGAAAAATAAATAATATAATGAAGAGTAAAATACCATTGATCTTGAATCAATGTAAACTAGCTGTTTGTAATTATGGACCCAAAACTTGGATACTGAATACAAAAATTGGAGCAAAATCTTTTGATAATCCAACTAAGGATGAAAATGATAATATTTGGAATTTTTACACGTATTCGGAAAATTTGTTCATGGTTAATTGGTAAAACAGTATAAATAATATTTATGAAATTGGCATGGGTAGGATATATAGTAAAAAAAGGTAATACAATAAATAAAGAAAAATCATTTTAGAGTGGAAATTAAGAGACAAAAAACACCTTATCAAAGATGGAGGAAAAAATTGTAAGGTATAGTCGAGGTGAAGGTTGAATGAAGTTAATCGAGACAGGAAACAAAGAAATAATTTTGGAAAAATATTTAAGAAGAGGTACTGAAATTTGATGAGGTTTTTCCTAATATTGGACTGATCTAAGCTTTTATAATGATGATAATATATTTTATTATCATATCAGTGTATATCAGCTCACGTCTGAAAGGGAGTCTTAATAAATATTATCAATTTCTGGTATTTCCCTTAAACCCACAATGCTGGTCAGAACGGTTGATAAGAATTTTTTATTCGGAATTTACTTCCTTAGGTAATTTATTTTTATGACATCTCAAGAGGCGCAATTTTTGATCAGAGTTCGAATTACTTTCCTCCACATGACAGGCATGGATGATGGTTGGTTTTATATATAAATATATATATATATATATATATATATATATATATATTGATAAGCTCGATATTTGGGTTCCCCACAAGTTGAAAGAAATTCATCTCGCCAAACGAATTTCCATCTGTGATTCATTGCTGAAACGTAACGTTACCGATCCATTTTTAAAGCGAATCATAATGGGCGATGAAAAATGGGTTGTTTACGATAACGTCGTGCGAAAAAGATCATGGAGCAAGCGAGATGAGCCTGCGAAATCGACATCAAAAGCCGATATTCATCAAAAGAAGGTTTTGCTGAGTGTTTGGTGGAATTTCAAAGGTATTGTTTATTTTGGTCTGCTACCAAGGAACCAAACCATCAATTCGGATATCTACTATCGCCAGCTAATAGAATTGGACAAAGAAATTAGGGAAAAGCGGCCAGAACTGGCAAATCGTAAAGGCGTCATCTTCTATCACGACAAAGCCAGACCACACACATCTTTGGTCACTCGCCAAAAATTATTGGCGTTAGGCTGGGAAGTGATACCTCATTCACCGTTTAGCCCTGACCTTGCACCATCGGATTATCATTTATTCCGTTCACTTCAAAACCATTTGAATGGAAAAATATTCGATTCCAATGAGGCTGTCAAAAATGAGTTGGTTCAGTTTTTTTTCCTCTAAAAACCAAACTTTCTATGAAAGCGGAATTATGAAGTTGACTGAAAGATGGCAAAAGGTCATCGAACAAAACGGCCAATATATCATTGATTAATGTTTGTTATTTATATTAATAAAATTGCTTTGAAAATCATAATAAAAAACGCAATGACTTTTGTGTCAATCCAATAAATATATATATATATATATATATATATATATATAAGGCCTGATTTACCTATAGATTTGTCAAGCTTAAACCGAGAGTTTCAATATCTAAAGGGCCTTCGTTCAAGGTGTATAATATTTTTGTCACTCTCATAGATCTTCTTACATATTAATATTAGAGGCCTCACAACTGGAATAGTTTAGGGTCTCTCTTCATTTAAATCCGGCTTTATTTATACAGGCTCGTCCAAATGTGATATCTAGATTTGTGTTTTATTAAAAAGAAACATGTATAGAGATAAGGTGTATAGAGAAACATGTGTATAGTTTCTTTTTAATAAAACACAAATCTAGGCGTCACGTTTGGATGACCCTATATGTATATATATATATATATATATATATATATATATATATATATATATATATATATATACAAGAATAAATTAATTTTCGTGCACGTCCGTTGTAAATTTTACAATTCACACCAAAACGTACAATTTAATAATCGATATTGTCATCATCCTGTCACGAACAACAAAATGATAATTCCGTAACAAAGTTGATCGGACAATATAGTAACCTGCATGTAGTTCGGTTCTCTGTTGCAGAATAAAAATAAAAAACTCAAACAATTATCGTATGCAAACAGAATACATTAATTAATTGTTGGACAAGTTGTACGTGTACGTCCAACGTGTTTTCGTACTTATCGAAATTCATGTCGGAATACACGGACCGATAAAACGTGTGTTGCAGTAGCCGATCATGAAAAATTGTTCGTAATTAATATCAATACAGTTTTTCGTACACGTCCAATCGAGCATGAACGTTTCTGACGCCATTAATACATAAATGATAGATTACCGGTGATAATGGAACGGGGTACCGCATAGCAGGGTCCTATGCGACAAACGCGCAAAAAGTCTTAATTCTCTCGGTACTATCCTATATTATTTCTGTTGTTATTGTTGTTCTTGTGTATTTGAGACTTATTTCACGTGATTAATTTTACGTCGGGATTTGAAACGATTTCTTAGATACCACAAAGGCTTTTTGTACATAACTCAAAATAATATTAACTAGTAAAAATATCTACTAACATTTTTTTTATATTCTAGTCATTTTATTTTATTATCAGAGCTTTGTATTCAAAATAAATTTTGAATAAAGCTGAATCTATTATTATATGATTGACAGATTTTATAATAAAATATGATCATTGAAACGTTTGTTCATTTTTAAGCAAACAAGTATTTTTTTAAAAAAACATCAGCAAATTGATTACTGATTTTTTAATTCATTTTTTAAAACCAATTGATAAAAACGAAAAATAATTTTATATTTTTTTAAAAAATCAATCTGCAATGAATATTTTATTTTGAAAAAAATGGATTAAAATTATTTTTAAAATTAATATTTTGATATTATTTAATAACAGCTCTCATAAATTACAATCAATTTAAATTATTTTCAAGCACCATGCAGTTAATACTGATTTTTCTTTTTAAAAAAGAGAGTTTCGCCTCCTACTCACTTTGTTTGTCAAATACAAAACACTGTTTAACAAAATCTGTCTGAAAAATTTGCCTGAAAATTTATCTTCTTTCCATTTTTTTGTTAAATTTAATATTTAATAAAATTTGTACTTCGGTAATTTTTAAAAAAACTTTGATAAATTTTGGAAAAGAAATTTCCATATCACACTATTTTTTAAAAAAATAAAATCCAAACATATATTTATTTATAAATTAAATATTTTAACCCCAATTGATAAAAAAGTATTTTACATATAATTTTTCTTTGTCAAATGCAATAATCAATAATGGATTTTTTTTAAATTAGTAACAAGTAGACTGTAACAGATTGTTAATTACTAACTGATAAAAAAGTAAGAAAAATACTGTTAACTTTTTTTTTATTTCGTTTCATGATACTGAATTATTTTAATGTTTGTTAAGTAAACTCTAATAAATTTTAAATGAAACGTTTCAACATCAATAAAGATTATGAAAAAGCTATTTTAAAATTCCTCTTTTTTTAAAAAGAATGTAATACTCGTATTGTTCTTATTATAGAATTAAAATTTGTGGTATTTTAAAAATACACAACTGCATATATTTAACTTTATTTAATAATAGTGTACTACAAAAAACTCGTATTTAAGTCTATTATATGCTAATCAGAAATTTAACAATAGAAAAATTTTACCTTTGTTTGAAACATTGGTTGTGTTAGATTTGTTTGTTGATAATAGAAAGATTTTTGTACAGAATTATTTTTTGAAAACGAGCTACACGTACTTATATATATATATATATATATATATATATATATATATATATATATATATATATATATATATACATGTATATAATGTTAACGTTTTCGTATCGTTCACGATGACCTATATTTTAAATTTTCATACCCTTTTTTGCACTGATCCTTTCAGTAACCTTTTTTAAACCTTTTCACAATATACCGTAATTTTCTTGTTGTGGCTCATTCATTTTTAATTTTATAGTTCGTCTTCAATAATGATTTTGAAAACACTGATTAAATTATTATCGAAGATAACAGTTCTATCCAATCAGATGTTTTGCATATAGGAACATTTACCTTTTTTGTATATGTCTACATATATATTTTTTTATTTTTCGATAGAAATTAATATAGATGTTTATTTTTTTCTTACAAAAAATACATAAAATTTGTAATTATAATTTTAAAATGTAATACGAATAAAATCAATTAAAATATAAATTTAATTTGAAACAAACATTATTTTTATATTTGCATTTTGTAAAACACAATATTTGATATCACTATTTGTTTTGAAACTGTGACGATTATAATTTTACACAAATGAATTATCACCCCAATATAACTGAAATTGTTTAATAATTACATATTGTTCACTTTCACTTACTAATGTAACGGTTTGATGATAGCATTGCCATCGAAATGCGAATCAAATTATAAACAACAAAATTATTGAACGCTTTTTCAATATCTTTGAATAATAATTCAATTATGTGCCATATTTACTATACATTTTTAATCACAAAATAAAAAATTTGTACACATCTATTGTTCGTACATAGATGTTATTTATTTCAGTAGAACAGATTAAATTTAAAAGTTGACATGAAAAAATAATAGATCGTGTACATTTTTTGCAATTCTCTTTATACCAGTATGTCAAATCACAGTTATTCATCAACGGAGATAATTAATTCTGTAACCACTTTTAAACTAATGAAACACATTTATAAAGTGAACTAAGTGGCGGTGATATCTCATTGTCAAATAGAGATAGTTTAGACAATCACGCATTCCGCTTGTGATCACACAGACAGATAAATCACTACAGTTTCCTAGTGTATTAAATTTTTCTACATATATATATATATATATATATATATATATGTGTGTGTGTGTGTGTGTGTGTGTGTGTGTAAAAAGTCTACATGAAAACGGCAATTTATTTAATTGCAAAAAATAATATAAATTCGTAAGTGATTTCATTGAAAACCGTTTACTGAAATTTATTGTATAAAAATTTTTAGGATAAAAATAAAGAATTGATAAAAAAATAATATTAAATAATTAATTTATGATATTTAATAGAGATGATTTTACTTAGAATGATTAAATATGACTAGGAAAAAATAGTCAATCGCATAAACGTTTTTTTTTTCTATTTCAACAATAAATTTATTTCAATTAGATAAAATTAAAATGCGTCATACAAATTTCAATTTTCAATTACGCTTATATTCTCTTTCTTATATATATATAACCGTACATATCTTCAAGTATCTTTAAAAGAATTTCTTAATTGAGAATTCAATTTATAGTCGTTGCTTTAAACGACGAACACGAGAATGAATACACGAGCCGTTCACATATTTTTTATAAACAATGAAAGAGAACGTACCGTCAGTGTTTTTCTACGAGTCTTACGATCGGAGCTCAAGACGAGTTCTTAACGTATCACTTTTTCTCTACGAACAGCAGATACAAGAAAAAAAGATTATATTTGCGAGCATTTTGTCGACGTTAGTTTTTCTACTCGCTCGTAATTTCACGTCGGCGTTGCTTGAAATGGGCCAAGTTACAGTAACTTTTTCTTGTGTGTCACTTAATTCGATCTTAATAACAGCATTATGATTAAATTTCACTCATAAATATGTATGCACATTTATATATATATATATATATATATATATATATATATATATATATATATAAAGAGATTATGAAAAAGTCTATGATTTCATTAACATAAAAACATTAAAATCAAAATATACTCGAAACATATATCGAGTTGTTCATCAAAATCAATAAAATACCAATATAGTTAGTGATTTTAAAAAAATAAAATTAATATAAAAAAAGATATAATCTAACATTCAAAATTTTAAAAATATTATTAGTTTAGATTTTTTTAAAAAAACGTTACTCAACTAAAATAACACTGAAATATAAGTGAAATGTAAAAATTTTAATTATTTTTGATTGATCACTGATATCTTTACAAATATTAGGCTGTTTCATATGAAATATAATTTTTATATGTGAATAAAGAACTGGAAATCTTGTATAAAAATAATATTTATAAATTGAAATGTTATTGATTTTTTAAACAAAAGTACTCTTCAAAAATAACTCAATTTTTAACAGAACAAAATGTTTGAAAGCACTAATAATAACTTTTCGATTATTGAACTTATCATTATAAAAGAAAGATTCTAGATTCTGGAATAATCAAAAATTAGTGAGAGATAAGCTCGAAGAATAAAATGCATGAGGTAAAAATGTTATATCTTCCTAGTTATAAAACTTTTTGTATTTTTATTTAAGAAGTGATTATCAAGTGATGTTATACAAAATTATGGGTACTAATGAGTTTATCAAATGTGTTTGTTTCTAGAATAATTTTTGTTGAATTAAGTTATGACAATAATTTTTTGCAGTGATTTTTTGACTTAGCTGTAGGAAAAAATAATGAAAGGTCTCTTCTTGTGTCCACCATACAGTTATCATTACATTTGTTATATAAAAATATAGTTTGGAGCCTCGTTGATATCAAACCACTATTCTAATTTTAACTCACTTCTTATCAGAAATGAATACGTTTAAGGAATGAGTCCTTCTCTTTTTTTAAACTTTTGTATTTTTTAAGTTTTAAATATGCAATTTTCTAACCTTGTGTAACAAAACATGATGAGGAAATAATGTATAAAAGCATCTACATGACTCCTTACTGTTTTGATCAAAACTTTTAAACAATTTTTATTGACCACATTTTCAGATGTTCTACTTGATTTATTATCACGACTCATACCTCCACTATGGAATTTTAAAAACAAACTTTGTATTAAATATTTATTGAATATATTTTTCCTAAATAAAGAAAACAAATATTTTCCATTGCTTCCACATGTTTACATCTTAATTTGAGTCCATATAAAATTCTGATACGTAATTTTCTCTTACCAAACATGACCTAATTGCTCAAATAAATCCAAATAATTAAAAAAAATCAAATAACTTTCACAATTAATAACGGTAAACACTACGTTTTATACTAATAAGTATGATTGTATTAATTTTACTTGAGTTTTATTTATCCTCACGAATAACACTTTTCGACTGAATACAAATAACGATATTTCATATGAAACAATTTAATATTTTGAAAGAGAAATCAAAAAATAACACTGATAATAATTTGTATGAAGGTATATGAAAGAAATATATCTAAATCATATTTGGTTATAATTTTGAAATATTTTTTTCCAAAAAAAACCTTTTTATTCGTTTTTAGTAACCATCTTGTATATATAACTTCATAAATACAAACATCAAAGAATATGTATTATCTTACATTTTAATGACGACGTTTGTGAAACGAAAATTTCAAAGTTAGCTTTTTAATTTGTTTGAATAATTTATTTTCATTAAATTTTTATTCGCCATTTAAACACGTCCTCATAAAATTAATATATTTGCAAAAGGATAAATAAACGGAAAACAATTTATGATGAAGAATTAAAAACGAGTCGCATTTATAATTAGTTTTTAATGAATAAAATACTGAAATATATATAAAATATAAATTCTTTAAACAACACGAACTGATAGAGATATAATAATGGATTAAGATTAATGGTTTGAACAGTTTTTTAAATATTTTTCTATATAAATAATTAAAATAAATTGTAAAAAATTGAATTTTTTTCAGATACGAGATAATTAAATTTTGTCGTTGATATTATTTTTTAATAAAAAAAATGTATATTTAAATTGAGAATTTTTATATGAATAAAATCATTATAATATAAATGAAAATGTCATATAAATATATAGTCTATTAAAAATCGCGTTGATTTATAGTACTGGTTATTGAAGGATGAGTGTGTATATAATTTTTCCCTCTATTTGAAATCTATTTACCAATCTCTGATTCCATTTAATTAAATAAATTATCGAAACACACATTTTTGTACAGAACACCTACACTGAGTGTTATTTTTCCATCGCAATTAAAATGAACTGCTGTTTATAAATCAGAAATAAAATATCCTGAAAATAAACGACAACAATAACGTCCAGATAAATTGTACGTTGTAAATTATGCCATCTGTGTTGTATGAACGTCGACACGCAGGGGTTGTTTGATATAAATCAATTCGGCATTTAGCAAAAATGCATCCAATACAAACGGTCCTTATGATTATTTTAATCCAATATCATATAAATTCTGTTTATTCTTCTACTACAATAAATAGATAATTCTATTTGAATATGAAAATGTAATTATGTAAATCGGTTTTGATTTCATAGGAAAATTGCCCGAGTTGAACGATCCGGCGAAGGATTGAAGTGTTTATTGAAGGATGTATCGAAACCGATAAGCCGATATCGAATTCAAGTTTAAATTGTATCGTATGTTTTACTGTTTGTATGTTTTCTTCTCCATTTGCTTTATTTTCGGTTCTGAGAAACGATTGTTATTTTATTCAATTTGTTTTCGTCGAATCCTTTTCTGTACGTTTTACAGTCGCCACCTCGGTACAATACGTATATTCGTAGTCTGTTTTTGTTTTATTATTATTATAAATCAAATCGCCGGAAATCGTTTTGGATGTACATAAATTAAATTTTCATCAAAGGTTGAAGACCTTAAGGTGACAGAATTTATATTTCAATACGAATTTTAATTAAATACTGAATTTGATTTGAAATCACGAATGATCAAATGGCACACGATTTTTTGATTTCCTGTTTTTTAACATCGAATATTTATTTTTTTCAGTAAGTAATCCTTTGATGATTAAAAATGTGCAATGGTTGAGTTTCAAGAAAGACTGAAATGTTTCAGAAATCTGTAAAACTTTTCATAATTAGCAATTTGGAAAGTCGGTAATATTTTTATTTATTTTTTTTTAATTTCATTGAAAAATTACTATAGAATATTAAAAAATTACAATGTTTTTATCTCAGTTAGAATCGTGCATATGAAGAATTTATATAAATTATTCCTGAATTAGAAAAGTTTGGTATACAAAATAAAATAATCTATAATGAATTAATAGTAAGATACTTTGTAAACATTTACAAAATAATTTCAACAAAGATCATTTTTAATCAAAAAATAATTTTTATTTCAATTTATATCAGAAATAAAGATTATTAAAAATTAAATTGGAAAACTATAAAAATAACTTGGTAGAAAATAAATTTTTCATGTGTTTTTTAGAATTGAATTGCTGTTTATTCCAGTATTTTCAAATTTAATAGAGTAAAATAACTGAAATCAAAAGAATTACAAATGAATTATAACTAATAGGTTCCAAAACTGGTGTTTTTATTACAAGTTAATAATTATAAGAAAATATTTATAACTAAAATTAAATTGTTTGAAAACAAACTAATAAATATGATTAATGAAGAAAAATAATTTGTGACTAATAACTAACTTAGTTATAAAGAGGTATTAGTCAAAATTTTACTCGTTAATTTTTATTCAACATTAATTAAAATCAATATTGAAAAAAATTGTAAAAATGTCCACAAATTATTTTTTAGTTGATCGTTCATAATTATCAAAAAAATGAATTATAAAATTGGAAATTTTATAGAATTACTTAGATTTTTTTTATTATGTACCAATAATGATGTATGGTCAGTGAAAATACATTAACGATAAAAAAATTACCAAAACATGATTATGGAACAATTATAAAACCTGTATAAAATATCTGTATGAAATCTGTAAAATAATTATTAGAGAATTATACATTTGTATGAAATTTTACTCAACCAATTATAATTATTGATTTTTTTAAAGATTTTATATCGTTATAGTCTGAGAAAAATGTCACTAATATTACTCCAAATTAAAAAGAAGTAATTCTTGATTACTATTTTTTAAAAAAAATTATGGAGAAAATTAAGTACTTGTTATATAAAATAATGAGTGATTTTGTTCATTTATATCATTATATAACATATATACATTAAAATAATTGGTTGTTCAATCAAATTTTGACTGAAAATAAAAAATTAGATATGAAATAAAAAGGTCATTTATTAACTAAAAATCATTTTAATTACTTTCTCTAAAAATATAGGATCATCCAAATGTGATGCCTACATTTATTTTTTATTAAAAAGAAACATGCGTATAGTTTTTTTTTTCGTTTCTATTTAATAAAACACAAATCTAGGCGTCACATTTTCATGACTCCCTCTCTCTATATATAAAATGTGTGTTATTTTATATCCGTTCTGGATATTTAACTTTTCCCATAATAAAGAATCGAGATGACCTTTGTGCGTATATGGTCATTGGCCTTTTGATACCATGACCTTTTGTTCTAGAATGCGTTTTTTTATTCCCCAATATCACAATCTGCACATAATATATATTAAACGTTCGACATAGATCATAAATATTTATAGAATCTTCTTGCAAGAGAATTATGTACTACAACACAACAGAACACAAAAAGTTCGATCCAGTACGACGTTACAAGATATAAATTTTCGTCTCAGGAGCTCGATTGCCAATAAACGAATGTTGTTCCAGTTCGATTGCTCTATTCTCTTTATTTTGATTGATGTTTACTTAGAATTGTTGATGAAGTTTTTCTACTAAACTCCGAATATATATATATATATATATATATATATATATATATATATATATATATATATATATATCATTCAACGTTTAAATAGATTTTCACTTCAATAGTTTTTTCGACTATCATCATCTAACATAAAATACATTTATTTTAAAAATGAACATAAGAAAAGTATTAAAAAATCTTAGGAAATTTGAGAAATAAAATTATTAATTATTTCTTTCAATTAGAATTAAAATATTCATAATTTTACAATTTATTTGTATACTCACAAATTATATGGTACTTATATTCGATATTTTAATTAATTTCCTTGTACAAAGTAGATATCTTATTTTGACACTAAAGAATTTTATAGAAGATATTTAATGTTCACTTTAAATACAAACATGATATTTAATTGCTACAATTAAAATAAGCAATAAATGTTTTGATTAAAATGATTTATTTATGTAAAAATGAATTTCTGTACTCTAATATAGATTCTTAAAAAGTTTAAGTGACATTCTATTTTTGAGATATTTTAAATGTTGTTGTTTCTCAAAGATTTTCTTTTCTTAAATTTTATATTAATGATAATACTTTTCTCTTTATATATATATATATATATATATATATATATATATATAAAGATAAAAATTATATTTAGTTATATAAGATTGACACAAAACACGATTTCACCTTTGCATATAATTGATTATTTGAAATGCTGTGAACTTAAATCTTTTTCTTATTTATAGAAAAATAAATATATACACCCACACCTATACATATACATATATATATACAGACATATATATATATATATATATATATATATATATGTGTGTGTGTGTGTATGTGTATTGATGTCATGTCTAAGGTTTCCTAAACCGTAGTCAATATTTAAATACCAAATATTCTAATAATAGACCGACAGCTAAAGTTCAGTATTTCGCTAATCAATAAGTTGCAACCGATTTGTTCGCGAACTTTAGTGAAAATTTGTGCGTTAGCGCATTCGAACTATTAACGACTGTATCCATTACAGTTCCAGTTGAGTTTCTCGTATAACAATAATAATAAGTTTCAATATCGTGTTTCAGTTTAGATTCATATAGACCATTTAAATGTCTTCTTTGTGTTAAAATTATCTATTTTGCAAATTAATTGCTTATTTCATTGAATTATATTATATGTAGGTGTTTGTTTATGATTATTTCTACTATATATAGGTTTAATATATTGGAAAAAAATAATTTGTAATAAGAGTTTATATAAATATATATTTTTTTAATATAAACATGAAAAAACGAAATAAAATTTAATCATGCATTCTAAAACCATTTTATATATATAATCTATTTTCAATAAGAAAAAATGACAAAATATTAATAATTAGGCTTTATATTGAAATGAGTTTCCAATATGTCCCCATAATTCTAAATATTGTATATTTATTACGAGTTTAATTAACATAATTTAAGTAAAAAAAAATTTTGTACATTTTGTTAATTTTTTTAAAAAAATAATATAATATATGAAAACGGAATTAACATTTCATTTAAAAAGAGAAAAAATTGAATTTCTGTAAATAATAAAATAGTAAAAAATGATAAAAATCAAGTACAGCAAAAACATTATATTCTTTCCAGTAAAAAATTCCAATATTATATCTTATAATGAAAAATAATTTTCAATTAGTATATTGAAATTATATCAAGAGAATATTTAAAGATTCTATACTCTATCGAAATTATTATAGTTAAGGATGATATAAACAAAGAGTCGTGACCCTAAGATTTAAAAAAAAATAATTATAGAACGAAATCATAAACAAGAATACAATAATAACGAATTTAATATTTTATATTTCTATTCAATATTTAGAAAATATAAGAAAAATATTATAAGCTGATATAGATTTTTTTAAAAAATAATAATTGGAAATTTACTGAGTTTTAATAAGATTTTAATATAATACATATTATAATTCAGTGCTTTAATGACAGATTTTATAACACATCACTCTAATGATAATAAAACTACAAATCAGCTAAATAAATAAAATGAGCAAATAATAATTATCCAAAATTTTTTTAACATCGTTTGGTGAAATATTTTATTTGTGTAAAAATCATTCTAATTAATTTTTAAAAAAATATTATATAGAAAAGTAGAAGAAGATTAAAAAAAAATTCAAGAAAATTTATATAATGAAATGTATTTAACGAAGTATTAGGAAACAAATAACGACATTAAAAATTTATTTTCTCTCATAATTGCAGCAAAAAAATAAAGATATCAATTTGTAAATAAATATATTAAATAATATTGACTCAGTTTCCTTAATAGTACTAAAGAATATTTAAATTTTTAACACGAGTTTGATACATATAAAAGCTAATTTTTTGGTCTAATTTTTATACTTATTAATATGCACACTTTTTATCTCTAAGAAAAATTAGTGTTGTTTTTATTAAGAAAATTAACAAGAATTGTTTTAAGACTCAATCAAAATAATTTATATGATATTGTTCAGAAGTATAGGGTTTTTTATAAGCGTGATAGAACTTTAAATTGAATTTCTATCGAAATTTATATCTAAATTGAAAAAACACCCTTGTGTATGTGTATGTAGATAAAGGATATTTTTTAGGTTAGATGAAACCTTTGATAGAGATTCAATTTTAAATTCTATTAAGCTTGAAAAAAACACCCTATATATACAAATATAATTAATTAGGTAATTAATTGAGAAAATAATTTAAAATTAAAAATAAAATCTTCTAAAATTATAACACAAATGTATTACAGTTGTAATTTTTGATTTATTCGACAAATAAAATTAACTATCATCTTTTTTTATATTTAAATAATTTTCGTATTTGTTAAATTAAAATGAATATACTCGTATATTATAATAAAACATTCAAATTAGTATTATGAAATGAATATACAATATTTATTAAGGAAGAATATATTTTTAACGTTGCGAAGGTTAGGTGGTGAAATTTCCATCAACGTTCGGTTGAGGTTTGACATACTTAAATGGTTATTATTTCAATAAAATCACAAAATGTTAATCGTAAATAATTTTGTAATTCGAGGCATTCTTAGAATTCATTAGTCAGAAAGGTACTGGAAATTTCTTATATCTAAGAGAGATATTTTCTGAGAAAACTAGCAAATAAGAGGTGTACAGCCTCTTAAACCCTATATAACCGTTGCAGGGTTAAGAACTAAAATACTGATTTAATAAAAATATTTTTTTGGAAAAAAACATACTGCATATATGTATATATATGTATATATATATATATATATAAATCTTTATTTGACCACAATTATAGAACAACATCACTGTTCTATATAGTACTAAATCGAAAAAAAATTGTGTTTGTACAATCAAGTTCACTTTTCGTGCACTATTTCGTTTATCAGAGAAGTGTCGAGTGTGTGATAAAAGCTGTTTTAATCCCTCGGATGTGAAAAAATAAGTTAACCACTTACACAGTAAACAAGTATTAAAGATCAACATTTAGAAATGCTTCGAATGTCACGAACAAAAGATATCGTCGGATGTGTCGATTTCTTGTCGATGGTTCAGAACTACAAACATTTTAACCGCTGTATTTACTTTTATCTGTTGAAAATAACATTAAACATCGCATTACAGGGAACAGTATTATCACTGATGTTCATAAACAATCCACAAGAATGAAAATAATTAATTATAATTGAAATTGAAAATTATTTGAGTCTTTTAAGAAAGATATTTATCATTAATTCGTCGTTGAATTAACAATAATAAAGATTTGATATATGTATATAATTTATTTTATCTTAATAATAATTATAATACACATATATTTCATAAAAATAATTAATAATTTATATTATTTAAGAGCAGAATCTAAACTGATGAACTTTTTTAATGAATGGATCATTTTTGAAAAAATATTTTTATATCACAGTTGATTGAAATTTACCATCTTCTAACAATGTCTCTAACAATACAAAAGATAGAAGTCAATAAGATAAACACATTGAGAGATTCGACAAAGAAAATAATATTTTACCCTAGTGTATTGACAGTCACATTAATTGTAAATGAACAGATGTTTGAAAGAAAATAAAAGTTCTGTTTGTTTTTCTTTAAAAAAATATGAAAACTGTTACAGTAATCAAAATTGAAACAAATAAGAATATTTTATTTATATTAATAAAATAATATACCGCAAAAATTTAATAAAATAATCACAGAATTTGAGTTGTATTAAAACATATATCCATAGAACAACCAATTTTTATATACGGACAACACGTCTCGACACACATATACAAAAGTGAGATATAAACACGCGCTACATCTCATGGGAATCGTGCGAAAAAAAGTTCGTTAAAGTGTTAAGTATAAATGCCATGACAGTGGCATCATATTGACACCGATTAACCCGTAATGGCGCTTTATTCAATTACCGTTTCCTGTCGAATAACAACTGACCGCTCGAAAAGCTTCCGATGTACACGCTCTCTAGTACGGTAACGAGGCGAAACTATGGGCGGTGTCAGGTAATGTAACGTCAAATAATTGCACGGATGCCAGACCGGGCAAGAGGGCATTACGTTCTCTCGATACGACTGGATTTCGAACGATGTTACATGCTGATATTTCGTGTTCTACAGGATCCGCGTCGGGAGTTTACTGTGGCGTGAAAGACCTCCTGGTGCGCTTGAACGATAACACTAAGAAAATACCACTTTCGTTTATGTGATATAAACACACATATTTATATATATATATATATATATATATATATATATATAATCAGCTATACAATTTTATAAATGTCTACACTTTTCCAAAAAATGTAATAAAACTGAAAAAAAATGTTTAATGGAACTAATTTTGCTTATAATATTTAACACAAAAAACATTCATCTACTACAAACACAAAATTTTATAAAACTATTTAATTATCACTAATTGCTCATTCTATTCACTAATATGCATTTTTTGGTCAAACTATAAGAATATTTTGAAAATAATAGAATAAAGAGCATTTTAAATTATTGAATTTTTCTCAACTTATTTTCTACAATGTCATAATTTAATTTTTAGCTAGTGATCATTTTTTGGTGATGTATTCTCGGTTATAACCCTTCAAAATCAAGTATTTCATAAAAGCTTTAAACATCAAACTTAAGTTTTTTCTATTTTCTAAATTCACCCACTCGAACTGCACAGTTATTTCACTTTATTTGACACATATTTCAATAATTATATCATCGTCAAAACATATAAAATCTCGAAAACATGATATCTTTGGAGATAAAATAAAATATCTATTAATTTTCTAATGAAGTCTCTAACGTTGATTTATCCTCATCAGCGAATAATACATGAAATGATTGAGCAGATTGTTTGGGAGAGTTTGGAAAGTAGATGAAAGCTCTCAATTTCAGTTTACTTTAATGAAGCTCTAACATTGGTTTACACTAATCAGCGAACAATACGTGAAATTATTGAGCAGCTTATGTAGGAGAGTTTTGAAAGTAGATAGAAGATCTCAATTTCAATTTGTTTGTTTGTACTTAGCTTGAGAGATTTTAATTTAAGAAAGGATTTTCATTCTGATGATTAAATTGTGAAATTATAGAAAAATTAATTGGGGTAAAATTAAATTTCTCACAGAAATATTCGGACCTAAATTGTGCTTTATTTTAATATTTTAAACACACTGTTTTTAACAATTAAGGATTTTGAAAATAAAATCAAGAGGGATGAAATATAATATATTAATATGAAGATTTGATTTAAAATTGGAATCCCTGCTACCGAATTTTCTGTTCTAAGCAAGAGTATTATTATTATTATTATAAATAATCACTGAATGTTTTTATAAAATTTATGGCCATCGAAATACATAAGTAATTAAAGTGAACAATAAGTGATTACAATAATCACTTATTGCCCACTTTAATTAAATAAATAAAATTTAATAAAATAAATATTTAGGATTTTATAAATATTTAGGATTTAATAAATATTTAAGATTAAATATTTTTCATTATCCATATAAAATATGTTTTATATATTAAATATTTACGATTTAATAAAATTTTAATAACTTTAACTAATCTAATCTTTGGTATTGAGAATAGGTGATGCATTTGTGTTAAAATGAATTTACCACAGTACCAAAAAATATAATCACATAAGATATATTAAATCAACTAAAAAAGTTTTATATCAATTTCGAATTTTGAAAAAAATGGAATATATTTGTAAATAAAATCATCAATTAACAGTATTCGTTCTTGATGTACTCTTTAAGAATAAATTGTGTTTGTACAAGTTTTGAAATTAAAAAAAATAGAACTACTGTCATATTTAATTTACAGTAGTAATAGAATTTATTCTTTTATATAAATCTATTATTCATTACAAAAATAATATTAAATATCAATTTAGATATAAAGAAATATATAAATTTTTTATCGAATAATCCATAATCTAAGTTTAAATTACTTTACTTCATAAAACTTTCAACTACTCAATAATCAATCTATACTTTAGTTTTTTTTTGCTCTTATTTTCAAAGAAAAAAATTAAATTAAAATAATTCTTTATGTAATAAATATTATTTCTTTACTAGATTTTTCATTTTTCAAAAAATTACAAGTAATTATTTTAAAGTTAAAAAACAAATTATATATTTTTTATGATTTAATTAAAAAAAATAATTTTACATAATTAGATTATTAATCTTTATTCATCTCTATTTCAATATGTAAAAATGACGTAGTTAAAAACGTATTAAATAATTAAAAATATTTTTTATGAAAACTTTTTCCTAATTCAAACACAATTATAGACATAAAAATATTGAAGTAAATAGTACGAAAAATTGAAAATGAAACATGGTTTTGGAAATCTAGTTCCTTTAATAAAAAAAATGTTTTATAGTGAAAAAGAACTAAATTTATATTTACATAAAACTTGATCTATTTCCTTTTTTACTTTATATTCATTAATTCTTCCTAATAATACTTTTATTATAATTTCAATAATGATATTATTTTGAACTTATTTTTTTTAAAAAAATAACATTGTTCAACGAACCTAAAATACATACATACAACGTTTCGATATAAAAACCGATGTTTCAAAACAGTAAATGTAATAAGATTTCACAAATTGTACACGTTATAAATTCGTTTTATTAATTTAATCTCTCTGAAATGACGTCGTACACATTGAGTTATTCGTAGAATTCTCATTTTAAACATGAATCTTCATAACTATGTCAAGAATAATGAGATTTACCTAGAATTCAAATCATGAATATTAGATTAACATATGCTTGTGTTTTTAATCAGAACATAGTTTATCAAATATTTTATATATTTATATTTTTTGTCGTATATTTCATTTTATTGTTATGTAAATTACATTTATATAGTATATATTTATTTTTACTCTATCATACAAATATATAAATATAAACATACACATGTATATATATATTTATATTTGTGTGTGTATGTAAGCAGAGAAAGAGAGAAATATTTGTATATAAATCAATACAACCACATATTTCAAGAGAAAATGTTAAATATTTATTACAATAATAAAAAATAACTTAATCAAAAATTCAAAATAATGTGAAACTTATAAATTCATAAATATTATAAATATATTCTATATCTTTGTTTGAATATTTTATATAAATGGATTACACAGTCCAATATCAAAAAATAGAAAATATTGATCGAAATACATATTAGATTATCAACAAATAAAGTGAGCAATAAAAAATTCTCGTACACTTTTTTAATAACTTGTAGTGTTGGGGTGATAATCATTTGTATAATAGGAAACATTAAATTAAATAATGATTTTTTTTTGGATAATAAATCATTTTTTTATATCAGTTCTAAATTGGCCGATCATATAAACTAGACGAATTTGGAAAATAGATTTATCCATTGAATGATTGATAAATAATATATATATATATATATAAAGAGAGAGAGAGAGAGAAGATAAATAGATAAGTAGGTCAAGATAACCACTTAACTAAAAAAATTGTAATCATAGAAAAAATACTATTTGCTTATCATTTTAAATAAAATGGAATTTGTAAGACTTGCCAAATAAAATTTCTTGTTAAAATTCCATTACTTTAACACTTTTATATAAATTAATCATTCATTCCAAAATGAAAAATAAATTAATTAAAAAAGTATCAAAAAAATAAAAATATTTTTTTCAATTTATTTTAAAATTAAACAATTTATTTAATTATGAACTACAGTAGGGCAAAAATAATGTGAAATGAATTTGTAAATTTCAAAAATATAAATTACAATAATAGAAATAGAATAAATAGAAAAATATATATGTTCAAGACAACTCGTTAACGTAAAAGAAACATTTATGAATGAAATAAGTAAGTGAATATAAATGGATTTATGTCGTTTCAGAAGAAATTCTTATAATATGATATTGAATATTCTTCTTTGTTCGATGAAAAAAATTTTGATCGATGTTTCTTACCTTTTCTCTTATGATAGTGAAACATGGGTTTTAAATGCTAGAATAATTCAGAATGTTGTCTTGAATGATTCTAGATAACATAACGAAGATAAAATAATGTTTTAATATCAAAAAAAGTTAGAATGAAAAAATAATGGATTCAAAAAAAAGTTACTTATATTATAATACAAGTGTGAAAATTTAATTGAAAATGAGTCAGTCATTTTACAAGAAAACTTCACCTGTGTTGGATGAAAAAAATAATAATAGCAAATGTAGAGATATAAAATCTCAAAAAGAGATCAATGGTTAGATAAAACAGATATATAAGAAAATTTGTTGAAATGGAGTGGAAAAAATGAAAAAAATAGATTTTTTCAGTTTGGGGCTGTGGTTTCATCTAGGATCAGAGAAAATATATATATATATATATATATATATATATATATCTACATACATTAATTGCTAACCATCAATATCAGAAAACTTTTTCCCAGATGAAAATAGAAGACAAAAAAATGAAAAGAAGACCTCACAGAAAAACAAGATACATAACGGTTGTCAGGACAATCCTAGAAACGATGAAAATAAGAAGATTAAAAATAGTAGAAACATAATACCAACAAAACATGTAATTTTCAAAAAAATCAATATCAAAATTTGAAAAGAAACTTGTTTTCTTTGTAATTTTTCTCAGATGAGCAAATGATAAAATATAACAAAAAGACTAAAGAAATATAAAGAGATAAATAACAGTTATCGGGATTTAATCTTCAGGAACGTTAAAGAAAAGAAAATCATAAAATATACTGAGGATAAAACAACAACAAAAGCTCAAGAAAAGTTCAATATCAAAAGATAAAATACCAAATTATTGCAAGGTTTTTTTTATATAATCTTGTTTTAAGAATTCCAATGTTGATTAACACAATTTTTTATTCATCAATAGATTAAACAAAGATGGAAATTAAATATATTCTTGTATGTTTAACAATTAACTAAATTTAGAAAAATAATCTTAGTGGATTTTAAAATATTGTACAATTTGTTTTTTTTTTAATATAATTCTGTTGTAATGTTTTTTTCTATTATTTAGAATAATATATTTTTTTAGATCATTTAATTAGTAATTTAGAGATACAAAAAAATTTAATATCTCTCTCAAATAAAATAGTTAAAAGCCAAACTTGATACAAAACTACGTGTTCATATTATTTTATATAATTATTTCGGGATAATTGTGTCTGTAATGAGTTTAAAATAAAAAATTTTAATTAAATATTAATGTTTTGCACAAAAAATTACTTAGAATTTCACTCAGCTCGTAACTCTTGTAGACTATGAGTCGTTAAACGTATATAACGACTAGTTCATTCCATTAACGACGCAATTGAAGACGTTTCTATGAACGATACATAATATTTTCTACTTATTAACATCAGTTCGTCATTTTACGAACATTCTCAGATGTCATAAAGTACACATACTTAACGATACGGTTTTTAACGTACTTCTGAAAGCAGTTCCTAATCTTTATACAACGACGTCGTCGACGAAACACTAGTTCACGTCTAGTGTCCGTTTAACGACACACATCAAGTGGATAGTTCGTACTTCTTTAAGAATTATTTTTAACGATCTTATCAGTTAAATTCTTCAGAAGACAATTGTAATGGTGCTGTTCGTAATTAATGGATGTTCGAAAACATGCGACCAGTTCGATGAACTCGTCCGTGGACTGTGCGACGACGCAAGCAGGCAGATAATAATTATCTGAAGCGTTTTCGGACAGGCAATTTATTCTTGTGGTTACGACAGACGGTTCCCAGTTGGATATTATTTGATTTCCTGATGAGATAAATGTGAATATTTCTCGTAGTTGGAATAAAACAAGTTCGCAGTTGGTGTTTAATATGTTTGATTCAGTGATAATATTCATATTTGTTGAAGTTATTCGTGTTTAAATTTTCTGAATAATTATATAATTATATGCGAAAAATAACAGTATGTTTTTTGAAGAAAAATGATTTTTAAGAAAAATGTAGAAATATTTTTTGGTCAGACTACACAAAATTGTACTTTTTGGTTCTAAAAGTCATAAACAGTTTATGAGAAGAGACCCAAATAGTCAATATAACCGAAAATATATAAATAAAACTGTAAAATATGCTAGAACAAAAATCATGTTTGGGGTTGTTTATATTTTTCATTAAAATTAACATGATGGCCATTTTGTAGGTGAAAATTTTATAAAATACAATATTCCCATATGTTGAATGGAAAATTCTATTAAAAGGGTATATCAACAGGACAACGACCATAATAAAAGATTAGTTTACTCGTAATAAGAATAATGTTTTAGAGTGCCGAGTGATAGTCTATTCCTGTTAAAATATATCAACAATTATTTAATTTAATGCAGCAAATATGTATTTAAAAAATTAAATCACAAAACTAACGCATTCAGATATTCAATTCATCTAGAACTCACAAATCGTTAAAAATTTTCGAATACCATCACTAGTAATAAATAAGTCAATTCAGGTCATCAAAAAAGGTCACAAATCTATGAAAAAAACAATAAATAACCGAAAACACTTCATGCTTGCAGACCAGATGACGAAATGAAAAGAAAGATTCAACCCCCAGTTGTAGATGGATTGAATAAGGACACAAAACACAAATTAGTATATATATATATATATATATATATATATATAAAAGTTAGTCTAGATTTTAACAGAAAGGCTCTGACGATGATGGCGTCGCCATCGAAATACATCAGCCGATATAATTATAGATTATATAATTATAAATAATAAGTGAAAAATAAATGATTATTGAAGACTTTAAATTATTGTGGTGTTGGGGTTAAAATTCATTTGTGTAATGTACTCTAGTATTTTTGCAATTTTTTTATTATAAAGAGACAAATAAATTTAATTATTATTATCTGAAAGTGCATTAAAAATTATTATATTTATAGTTGTTAAAATAAATAGATATCCTTGTAATGAAAAATAAAAAGAAATGATCAAATACTGATATTTTTTACATATTAATATTTATATATTTTATTAACAGACGTTCATTAAATATTTCTGAAATAAATTGCTTTTTTTAATATATAATCAAGTTTTTATATCATTTTTCATAAATTTACATTGCTGTAATTTTTCCTTTTTATTATCAATCATTAAACTACTAGTTTCGTATTTTTTGCTACAGATATTGATCTAAAAGCCATTATCAACTTAATAAACATAGAATATTTGAATAAATAATGCATTATTTAACACACATTAGTTATCACCCTAAACCCACAATATATTATAAACAGATTTTATAGACTATAGCATGGCCATCAAAATTCATATCAGCTTGTGAATAATAAATTATTGTTGAACATTTTTATAATCTCTTGTAAATTTAAGGCAATAATTCATGGATACTAAATAAATGTATATAAAAGTTAATATTTAATTAGTCATCATATTACTAGAGAAACGTTAAAAACTCTTTTTTATTAAAATTAATCCATTTTTTTAAAAAAAAATTGTAAAATCAATTCTTAATAGATTAAAAGATGTAAAATCTAAGGAATATTCTACCAAATATTACTTTCAAATCTTTAAATTCTTTTCAGATTTATATACTTTTAGATACTCTTTAGATACTTTTGTGTTTCTAAATAAAACATATCGAATAAAAAAGTCCTAATTTTTCTACACTGGCCTCTAAATTATGTTTCAACTATAAAAACAATTTTCTATTTTTTCTTCAATAAAATGAAGTTTTTCAACCCCAGCCATCCATATACAACCACATATCGTTATTGAACTTTCTCTATGTTTGAGAGTCGATTATAGATTTTCTTTATTAATTTCAGTGGATGGATTTCTTCACACCATTTTTCTTTTAGATGAATTAAATATTTCAAATTTACATTCATCACTAAAAATAACATTTTCCCTAAACATCTTTCAATTTTTCACGTGTTTTTTTAACAAATTCAAACATTTTTGACTGGAATTTATTATTTGTTTCAAATTTGGAAATATAATATGTTGAAGTACACTAATAAACGATAATAAAAATATTTTTTAACATTTTCTTTTTAACCATAAAGTTAATTTATCACGTACTATATATCTAGTATGACAGATGATTGGATACTTTTATGACCAACTGTAAATAAATTTCATGTATTTTTTTCAAAATATTCAATTATATTTTAAACATCTATAAAAAAGTTCTTAAAAATAAAACTTAATAAATATTGATAAAGAAACAGAAAAAAATTTTGAATAATTATATCAGTGTTGAAATTCAAGTACCGTCCGCGTGTCTTTTGTATTTATTGATATTAATTCATTGAATTTTGTCGAGCATGATGCTTTATGACGTTTGCGAGCACGTCATAAACTCAACTAATGAAGATGTAAATAGATAGGGAATATGTCACTCGTGTCGTTTTCTCTATTGAACGTTTTCAATAGATGCGTCGTTAATAGAACGAGCTACACGTTGTATACCGTTAACGATTTACATTTTCGTTACGATTAACACGGACTTTCAATACGTACGTGAAACTTTCTCATTTAATTAATATGTTGATGTTTCGAGTCAGTGAAAACGTACAGATTTTCAAAAACCTATTTAAAAAAATCGTACTACTTTATTTCGAATTCTTTTTTGAAATTGTGTTACATTTTACAAGCGTTTATGTAGTCATGAAAAATTATTACATTATAATGGTTTCTATAATTAAATTCGTTCGGAGATACTTTATAAATGCTGATCGTTCGCTCACTTTTCAGGTACTTAATTAATAATTAATTAATATAATTAGATGGCAATTTAATTAGTCGCTTTTGTAAAAACAGTTCGATAGATTTTTTTTATATTATTTTCAATAGTAGTTAACGTAATAGATAATTGTTTACTCTTGAGATAGTTTATTTTTTTTCAAAATATTTACTCGTTTAATTTATTATGTTTGCAATGAACCTGTAGCTTTTATAAAATATTCAAACTTATATCGTTTTTACACAGTTTATTTTTAAACTACAAATATGTATAAACATTTTTTTAAAATTCAAATCAGTTAATTATAATACAAATTATATTTAAAGTTTTGTGGTTATTTTAAGAATTTGTTGAATATTTTTAATACTAGAAATTGATTTGAAAATCAATCATTTTTCTTTCAATTACAATATATAGGGTCATCCAAATGTGACGCCTAGATTTGAGTTTTATTAAAAAGAAACATGTGTATAGTGGTGTATAGGGAAACATGTGTATAGAGTGGTGTATAAGGAAAAATGTGTATATTTTTCCTGTTTCTTTTTAATAAAACACAAATCAAGGCGTCACATTTGGATGATCCTATATTATTTGTAAATTTAAAAAAGCAATTAAAAATGACACAATTTTCTTAATTATTAGTATTTTTTATGTGAAATGATATATCCTCATCATTACATTCATTCTATCCACTGCTGGCAGTTTACCTCTCCAAAAACTTTCCACTTTGTATAATTTAGTGTTTTTCTCTTCTATTCAAATTCAACAAATTTTCTTATATCTATTTCATCTATCCTTCTGGTTCTTTTTAGATCTTTTATATCCCTACATTTACAATTAATATTTTCCTTTGATATCTTCATGAAAAATGATATATCATCATCATCACCATATTTTTCAATCCAGTGCTAGACATAATATTCTCCCAAAATCTTCCTCTTTATATAATTTAACACCTTTTTCTTCCATTCGAATTCGAAAAATTATCTTATATTTATCCCACCTATCCATAAATATTTATCTGGATCATTTTATTTCTCTATAATTACAATTTATAATTTCTATTTCCTTTCATTTTATATAATCAATCGATTTATCTTTGAAATTTTCATTTCTGCTACGATTTTTTCCTGATCTATTCGTTTCTCTCGCTGCCTTTAAACATTATTCCTTACATACATCTTTCTATACTTCTTTATATTATCTGAATTATTCTAAAATTCAAAACTCGTTTTAATGGTATTAGTGAGAATAGGTAAGAAGCATTGATCAAAAATTTTTTTCTTTCAACACAAAGAAATATTCGATTTCATAATATTTATTTTATTTCTTCTCAATTGACACCGTACAATTTTTATTCTCTAATTCACTTCATCTATAAATATTCTATTATTGTCAATGAGTCATCCTAGACACATGTACTTTTTAATTTCTTCTATTTCTAATTTACTTAATTCAATTTTTCTCTAATAAAAAAAATTAAATTTATCATAAACTTGATTTTTCTTAATTCTTTATTTTCTTTTCAGTTCACCCAGACTTATCAAATAATTAATATGGGTATGCAGTTAAAAAATTAAATGTTACAAAGTATCTTATCATTTACTTCTCGGAATACTAGTAAGATTCCTAAATAGGTAATTTAATATCACTCTAGTTGCTTCATTGACATCATAACATTTTGCCTCACTCGTTTTACAATTTGAAACTTTTCTATGTTTTCTTGTACTTGTACGAAAGATGTAGCATTTCTTTAAATATTTTCTAATAGTTTAATGTATGCATCTTCTATTCATTAATTTTTCAATGTAATTAATATCACTATGTAATTTAATATTTTTATGTATTAAATTAATCAAATGATTTATCATAGTCTATAAATCCGAGATATTTGATATTCATTACATCGACTGACGGATTATTTTACTGCTTGAATATATATATTTATATATATATATATATATATATAATATTCGCAGTAAAAATCAAATGTATAAAAACAGATATAAAATTCTATTTAGAAAATTCAGTTAATTTATCTCGTATATATTTTCCACTAAGTGATTTTATATTAATTACTGTTTTTAATCTATAAATAAATATCACGAATTTCAATCTTCGTAGAAAATTCAATATTTTATTTTATCATTATTTAAGAATAAATTTGTAATATCATTTATCAAAATACAATATAAAATTTGCAAATATTTGTTTATAAATTGATATATCAACATTAATATTGTAATTGTAATTTACAAATTCCTAAAGGAAAATATTATTTTAAAAATTATCAGGTAGTAAAATATATTTTTTAATTAAATTTGTTTTAAAACATTTATATATATATATATATATATATATATATATATATATATATATATATATATATATATATATATATATGTATATAATATTTTTAAAAATTATTTTATCAAATAAATTAAGTAATCTTTTGGGATAATTGTACAATTATTTAATTAAAAATATACACACAGCGAAAACATACACCGAATAATTTATATTCTGAACAAACTTCATAAATAAAAAAGCATGTTGTTCCTTTGAAAAAAATACAAACGAAGACAAATTGAAAAATATGCGAAAATAATTATCACGATCGTCAGTTACCAAATTCAATTCGCAAGCACTGAAAAATTACTTCTAGTCAAAAAAACCGCTTTATAATTCACAACAGAGGTGAAAAACTGTACGCGAAAATAATAAAAAAAAATTGACATGCAAGAGTACAGCTTATCTATCAACCTACGCACTGGAACTCCATTCCGAGCTAATCAGCTGTGAACTGAAAGCTTATACACACGAAAAACAACGACGACGTCGAATGAACGAAGTGGCGTCGATGGTGGGACGACGGAGCCTGGAGTCGTATAAAAATCTGTCACATATTTATAGATCGGGCGTATTTTTTACCTCCCGGAGTTTGGCGTTTAAAAACGCCAATCTAGTTACTAGATTGAAACGAAAATGCGTTGTGGATTTTTCACGAATATTATCTCATCGACTTTGAACAATCGGAATTGATATGACCGATTCGATAAGGTTCTTTGAACTACCCGTTCACGCACCAATGGAGCTGTGCGATACAAATCAGTTGAAAATAAACACACAGCATACACACATAACTGGTTTGTATTATATATATATATATATATATATATATACATATATACATACATATATATATATATATATATATATATATATATATATATATATATATATATACATTTGATATAAACCAGATAAAATTTTTGATTAAAATCAAATACAAAAAATATTTTTACTCACAAAGTTCAAATTATTAATTTTATATTTATTTTAAATTATTTTATACACACACACACACACACACACACATATATATATATATATATATATATATATATATATATATATACATAAACAAGGGTCATTTGATAAGTTTGGTAAATTTATTTATTGTTTAATTTAATTAATTTTTTTAAAATAGTTTTTCTTACTTTTTTACCATACTTATCAAACGACTCTTCTATATGTGTGTGTGTGTGTGTTTGTATATATGTATCATCATTATAATGACATTATAATTTATATAGGCCTATTTTTTAATGAAAATCTGATTAACTTCTAATAACTTTTTAAATATCTTCTGGAGACAAACAAAAAAATTGACTTTTTAAATAATTATGTTTATATATATATATATATATATATATATATATATATATATATATATATATATATAGGGTGATCCAAATATGACATCTATATTTATGTTTTAATTAAAAGAAACAAAATAAATTATATATATGTTTCTTTATACACTACCATCTTTTACACATGATTTTTTTTAATAAAATACATATTTAGACGTCAAATTTGGATGACCCTATAGTTTCTAATGACAAATTTAGGAAAAACTTTAGGAAATATTTATAATCAGGAAAAAATTTATCTATATTTATGTGTGTATATGTATATATAAAGGTATGATAAAATATGTTTTTTAGGTTAGATAGAACTTTTAATAAGGATGTAATTTAAAGTTCTATCACGTTCAAAAATCATTCTAGATAGATGTGTATCTCCATCCAAATATTTATTAAACAGATTAAACAGATTTTTATTTGAAAAAAATCTGTTCTTTATTAAACAGATTTTTATTTTAAAAATAAATTAAAAAAAACTACTACATGTCCAAACAATTTTCTATCTAAAGAAAATTTATTTACAATTATTACATTTTTATATTATTTCTTGTTCTTTATGAAAATATGAGTAGAAGAATGGTGGTAAAAAAATCAAAACATCCCAAAATATATATTTATAAAAGATGGTGACCAATATTTTTCATTTTATAAGCCTATCTTTGATTGCAGCTATACTTATATGAATTTTAATGTTGAAACAATAATTATTTAATTAAATATAACTGTTTTCTAAACGGACTTCAAGTCTTTTTAAGAAAAACTACGATTTGAAATTATTGAAATAAGAGTGTTCCAAACTTTTCTCTAAAAAATGTACTTTCACAAAATTATGTTTTTTAAATTTTGGTGATTTCTATTATAGAAGAAAAATAAATTTTGACGAGACTCTTGTAATGATAAAGAATATATATATATATATATATATATATATATATATATATATATATATATATATATATCGATTTAGTATATAAGCGAAATAAAGAACAGTATTTTAGTATCATTAAAAATTATTATCACGACCCAAATCAAATTTATAGGTCTTTTACAATAAAAGTAAAGAATAAAATACGCAATTGTAGAAAAAATGTTATTTTATTAGTTTTAAAAAGTGATTTAAAAGTAACAATGAAAATTAAAACTGTATAAAAAATTTATGTCAGATAAAAAACAGTGCCTATAAAAAACGAAAAAAGCAAACGTTTAGAAATGAAGATAACGTAATAGGTTTATATTCTTAGTTGTGCACCAATTAAAATTGTATTCTTTAAACAACGAATCGTCCCGAAGAAAAGAAATCAAAATAAATGAAAACAAAATAAAACCGCATCGACGTAACGACGTCGGCGTCGAATTAAAATCGAATGAAACCCAACTTTGTGAATTGAGACGACGGAACAGCGAGTCTCCTTTTATTTCCTACTCGTGAATAAAATCTTTTTTATATTTATTTTATTGGCGTTCGCCGGTCGTTTCGGACTAGTCAGTTATTCGAAGCAATTACAACTTGTGTCATTTCATTTTTAACGTACTATCTTTAGATGCCAGAATCTTGTGTACATGGATTTGAACGCATATCCGTCTATCAAACATTTTTAATCATTTCTTTTTTGTTATAAAGAGTCATACTTATTCAATAATATCTATAACTATCTAACACTTTAAACCATTCGTAGTTTATGTTTTAATACTCGAAGTTACGTTCCAATACAAGTAATTTACACTCTGTGGTGCATTTATATGAACTACAAGGAAAAATGTATGTTATATTGCAATAATTATAGACCTGAATTTTAATAATAATTGCAATAGTATGAGTTATAATTTTAAAAAAATATTTAATTTATTAAATACTATATTTTTCGAATTTAATTTAACAGTTCTCTCTGATTAGGACAGTACATTTGAAATTATTAGATTGGAGAGAATCCCAGAGTACTGTATAAAATTTGCACTTTAACCCAATTATTTTTTAAAAATCTTGAATTTATTTCTTAGTATGGCAGATACGATATTTTATATTATGAAAAAAAATAACTTTGATGAGATTCCTGAGATGATTGATAGCTATTTTTTATCATTAGGGGTGAGAGAGAAACTCATGCTGTTTGATCAAAAAACGTCCTTAGAAAAACATTGTATTTCTCTATGACAACGCAAGACCCCATACAGAAGAACAATGCAGAAAAAAATTTGGAGCTTGGGTAGTCAGTTCTCCCTCACATACCATACTCACCAAACCTGCACCATCTGATTATCATATTTTCAGATTACTGCAGAACGTTTTAATGGGCACGAATTTCTCGAATAAAAACCAGGTTTAAAAGTTTGTCGAAAACTTTTTCAAGTAAAAACCATTGGAATTCTTTTCAAAAGGCATAGAAGAGCTACCTATCAAATGGAAATAATTTATTGCAAATAATGTCAAATATATAATTAAATAAAGTACAATTGCTTTTTTTAATAAAAATTGAATTTGATATGCAAAAACGGAAATTATTTATGACTCAACCCAAATAAAATATATATTCATTTATTGATTCTATAAAAAATTAAGATACTTATTATTTATATAAAATTATTAATTATTTCTCATACACTTGACATGTTATTTGAAAATAGTTCTTGAAAATTTCTGAATGTCAATATCAGGTCATCAGATATTAAATAAATTAAAATATGTTGTAATTCGTGTTCCATATTGAAATCCGTCTAGAAAATCGATCACTCAATGTGCATCTACTTAATAATTAATCGCTGTGCTAGTTTCTCATATCAAACTTTTCTCATCAACTATGTTACAAAAACACTGTTCGAACATTTTTTTAAAAAATTAATCAAAATGAGTACAAACACATAAACCATCCAATTTAGTTATTTGACTTTGAAAATTAATCCAATAATCAACTTATAATAAAAGTATGTCAAGAACACCACGAACTTTATAAAAGTACCACATTTTAATTGAAAATAAACTTTAATATAAAACCGTTAAATTAATTAAATTATTTATTTAATAAGACAGTTATCTGACAGTATCGTCGTGTTATTAAAAAAATTTTAGTGAGACGTCGTTCAGTCAAGCGCGTTGTTTCCAATCGATTGATCTCTGCGTTTAATCTACAGCTGCACATTCTTGAAATCGTCTTCCTTATTTTACGAGCCGACAACGCTTACCACCATAATGACGTTACAATCATTTTGTAAAGTACACAAGAATAATATAACTGGCAAGATGTATAGCCGGTGTGTAAAATAAGTTGCAACGTTAAACTCGTACAGTTTATATTTCGAGCTGTTTTGTTCATATTTTTTCCCGTCTCGCTCGAGTGTGCTAGAATTACTAAAACTTTATATAATGCCGGTTATTTCGTGGGGTGATATTGCAGTTTTTTTCCTTTACTGCACCGTTGGTTCTCTCGTAAAATAACATATTTTCTTTTACACGGTGTTGTAAAAGTGTTTACTTTTTGATAAATATGTTCAGATAGAATTACTTTTTCATATATGAGATTATTATTGATTAAGAGTTGTAGTTTCTGTGAACAGCTACGAGCTTTTTTATGACTTGTGAAATTAAATTATTGCTACAAGATTTTATGCACTCAGAAATTGAAAAACATGTAGCTATAAATCAATATAAAATTATAATTTAAACGTCGTGAATAAAAGTCATATATCAGTATTTTGTTACGACGTACATTTTTTTATAAAATTAATTAAATTGATAGTCATTAATTTTTTTTTCATAGGCCAAGGTGATTAACTCCACCAAAAAAAATTATTATTCTCTTTTTAATTTAAAATATTAATGCCAAAGCACTTAACTGATACTTAATTTTTTATATTTAAAATATATTTGATTAATATTTAGGCTCAACACCACCAAATAACAGAAACTTTTTTTGACCATGAAATAATAAATAATTTATTTTAAAAGTCAATATATTTAACACCATATTATTTAGTAAATCGTTACAATAATGTAGTATAAACGATTTTCTGAATTTAGTTACGAATTTTTTTTAATGCAACAGTATATATCACACAATAACGATAAACTGTTCACCGTTATACTTTTATAAAAAAAGGAAAATTAATATATATATAATACATCAAATATATATTTAATCATAATATATATTTAATACATCAAATACCAAATCTACTTCTTTACCTTTATTAAAAAATGTAGCCAAATAAATATATATATTTTAGAATTAAAGTGGTAATCAGTTACAGTCTGAGTTACACAGAAGCAAGCAAATTCAGAATCTTAAAAAAATATTTTAGTTTTAGTGTCAGTTATTTTTTACAAAAAATTATGTTGTTGTATTAAAATGGTTTATGGTAATAAAAACTATTTCGATGTAGAAAAAAATTAATCAGATGGTTTTTCAATACGATTTATTGTCAAAAAGCATGAATCAAGAAAATGTTTAAGTATTTTTTCAGATTCGTCATCTGATTATAACAGTAAAAATATTAAAATAAATAATTCGACTGGACGAAAAAATAGATGTAATCCTATTAAATGGGCTCGAAATATCCATAAGTATAGTAGAATATAAGGTTTTAAATGCAGAAATATAAAAAAAATTAATTGTTGCAAAAATATTTATAGATATAATATGTAGGTACCATCAGATATTTAATGAAAGAGAAAAAAACATGAAGGTATTATATAATTTGCTAAGTTAACTTGAAGAAAATATTTTTATAAGTTATAAAAAATTAAGGAAATAAAAATTATTATTGTCGAAAAAATGGACAAAATGATATTCCTGTCTACAAAAAATATTTTATGGTTACTTATCTATTTTTTATTATTATTTATTACTTTTTGTAATATTTTTTTTGAAAGTTCATTCAATAGTATTAATTATTTTCTTTTTATTTTCACTTGCCAAATCAATTCAACAATAACGATTATTGTAAGGAAATGCTATTTTATGCATTTATGTCTTTAAATAAAAGCTACGTCTGTAATAATAAATTCTACAATTTTCATTCGAATTTAATTTTTAAAAGAATCTTTAAAAAAATATATTATTTTATCAATTTCTCTACTTTTTGTGTTGTGGAGTTAATCGTTTTGGTTAATTAGAAGCTCAAATAAATATAAATTATATTCAGTTCTGATTACAAATATAAAATCATTTAAAAGGACTTTAAATCAAAAGAGAGATAAATAAAACATCAAAGAGTATTTATCGATTCTTTGAAGTAATCAGTCAATTGTAATTGTATATGTATATTTGTTTGTCAATATTGAACATTTGCGAGAATCCAAATACATAGAATCGTTTTTTGTCAAAATGTATACTTTTTGTAAACAATGCATTCTGCTAAGAAACTTGTGACCGATGAATTTATTTACAAAGAGACTAATGGATTGTCTATGTCTTGTACTGCAACTAGAATGCACTTATATAGAGTTTGCAACTCGACGAACTCGCTATAAACTCGAAAGCGGTTAGTAAACACTAGCGACATCTGTTTAGTATTTTATTTTATAGAAATGGTAGATAATATATGATACAATAATAAAAGTTTACTTTATGTGAAACAATTATAATTCGTTTTGTATAGAATAGCGATAAAAATAACTTGTCGTTCGAAAAATGATCATATTCACAAGTTTGTAATGTAATACACTTCAAGTACATTCTTAAATATACATTAAAGTATTGATCATACATTTTATATTATAATATAAGTTTCTAGATGCATATTTCTTTAATACTTTTCAAGAGAATTTTTTGAAAAGAAAATATGTTTCAAAAGTCTAGTTGCGACAATGCGAAAGCGTTAGTTCAATACTTAAATGAATATTAAGAAAAACTTTTTTTATATTCTATTGAATAAAAAACCGACAAATAAAATTGTAATATATTAAATAATTTTCAAATAACACAGATTACATTTTAAAAAAAATCTGTTGTTCAATCGTTTTACTAAATGTTACAGAAATTTAAAATTTCAATCAAATAGATGAATATTACGAAAATGAATAATAAATAATCATTAAAAATATATTAGAAACATTTTTGTTTTTGGAAATAGTTTATTCATAAATATTTTACTTTGATATTTGACTCAGTTTATATTTATTATTAATAATAATAAAGATAACACGTCTGATCAGAATAGAAAATCCAGTGAAAGATATCATAGTAGGAAATAATTAATTGTTAATTTTTCTTTTTAATTAAAACTTATAAGTGAATTAATTTTTAGAAAATTTTGGATTACAAGAATAATCGATTTTATTCATTTAAATCACTACATGATATTTATTAAAATAATAGACTAATTAATAAAATAAACTGAAGGTAGAAAAAAATTTCTACCATGAAATAGAAAAAAATATTAGTAAAATAATTTCTAGAATCGAATATAAATTATTTTATATTTTCAACTAAAGAAAAATTAAAAGAAAAAAGACTTTTAATTTTTTGTAAACGTCTTTTCATATTTTATTCTGAAAATCTGACGTTTATAAACCAAACGCAACTTAATTATCATAATTAAAATTTTCCGTTATGAAAAAAACAACTAATTAAATAAAAACTTCATAATTTCAGTTTAAATTCCATCGTCCGACCGAAATTTTTCATAAAAACGATACAGCAATTAATAAAACAAACTTTTTCACAAACAAATACGCACATCACGGAATTAATTGAACGAGAAAATTAAAGTTCGGTCATTAAGCTCCCCGTAATGCCTTAGATTTAAACGTTTCCGTACCCGGGCGACAATTTTAGCATAATCTTGCGGTCCGTCATTACTTACAAACAATTTCGTTTCGGCCTTGGACGAGAGAACGTCTATATTATCACATAGGAGTAGCATAAATTAACTCGTGCACGTATGCTGTTCAACAGCATCTGACTGACGACGACGTCGCGGGAACGCCAGACGGGCCTGAAAGGTTCAACTGTGCTGTTAAGCATCTAAAGTACGATCGGCGCAGTGTGGTTGGTAAACTTGTACGTGATTTGCTGGTCGGACGAATGAAATTCGAGGTGTTGCTTTCAGGTTGTCAAAAATATCGTAGAAGGAACTTGTCGGATCACATCTGTAACAGACATTTATGTGGGTACGAAACTAAATACGTGAATGAGAATTGTTGCCTGTGTCTTAGTGAAACAATTTTATACTTACAAGATAAATGACGGTATCATGTTTTATTCGGTGAAAATATATAAGAAATTATTTTCACGTCACTAAATAACACACACACACACACACACACACACACACACACACACATATATATATATATATTTATATATATATATATATATATATATATATATGGAGTATTAAAAAATATCTCTAAAAATGTAAATAATAACACAACTAACTGAATTAAGCGCCTTATTTTTCAACATATGTTCCATTTAAATAAAAATATTTTTCCATACAGAGTCGCTTTTCTTTTAAGCCCTTTTGGTAGACCACAGTACTTTTTAAATCTAGCCACTACTCTACAAAATTTTTCACTTCATCTATTGATTCTCAGCGAACACCTTTAATGTATTTTTTTAAAACTTGGGTATAAAAAAGTCTAATTGGACTTAATATGGACTATATAGACAGTGCGGTAAATCTCCCATTGGTATTCATGCAATGCTACCCTGGTGAAACCTTATATATATATATATATATATATATATATATATATATATATATTTGGAATTGCCAAAATAATGGAAACAGTAAACTATAAATTTTTTCCTATATATTCAGGTATTCCATTTATGAAATTTCTAAGGGACATTTTTTAAAAAATTGCTATTAACTCCTGCTGGTAAACTCATTAGAGTAATTTTAGGATTTTAAAATTAAATCAGATTATGATTTCTCTTGTTTAACCCCTTAATGATCGACACTCTATAATATATTTCTAAAAGATGATAGAATATTGGCTAAATTTAGAAAAAATAATCATGATAATGAAAACAGAAACAATACTTATAAAAGTGATTTATTTATGTGCAAATTTTGCCTTTCGTTTTTTATAGCAAAAGTGTGATTTCCACTACTTGCGGTCTTTCAACCATTAAAGATTAATTTTAATTTTAGTTATTGTTTGTTTCAGTAGATATTTATTAAGATATGTGATATTTTGTTATAATTTTGAATATTGTTTTCCTAGACATACATATACTAAATAGTATATAAATATTGTTTACGGATCCTCCAGTTGAATATTTAATAACAATCTACCCTTTTTCAAATTTCTTGTTAATAATTTTACAACACTTAAACGAGAACTTTTATTAAAACTGTTTATAAAGGTCTAATAAATAAACGAACATATTAAAATAATTTAATATAAATGGATACAATTTTTACCAATAATGAATTATTGAAGAAATTCTTAGTATTACCATTATTATTTCATTCCCTACATACATATATACATATATATATATATATATATATATATATATATATATATATATATATATATATATATATATATATATATATATATATATATATAAAATTAATTATATATATGAATTTATATATATATATATATATATATATATAAACGAAGGTCGTTTGATAACTAAAAGTGAAAAACTAATTGAAAAAAATAATTAATTAAATAAATAAAACAATAAATAAATTTACCATACTTATCAATCCTCGTATATATATATATATATATATATATATATATATATATATATATATATATATATATGTTCAATTAATCTCTTTCAGGTTCCAAAAAAATGTTTCGTTATGAAAATTACGTTTTATTGCACTTCATATTTTTCTTCATTCCAATGTAATTAATTATATTTAACATTTTGATTTAATTATGCTTAGTCAGAAGGTTGAAAAATTATATTTTTTAATTTTTTATATGTATAATATCTGGAAATTATTCCCTGAAAGTTTCAAATTAATCCGACTAAAATTGATGGAGGTATAAGCAAACGAATTTTTTACAAATATTTTTATAAAGTAGTTTTGAAATTTTAAACGAGTTTTTCTGAAAATCGCATTTTCAAAATCGGTGACTAGAATATCTGAAAAACAACTTCTTCGATTTGTTTCAAATTTTGCAAGCTTATTATTAATACAAAAAACTAGTCCTTTAACAAAGGATTATTTTTCGTTGCATAGTTTATTTTTTTAATTAAAAATGAGCAATTTTTTTTATCAAAAATCAAAATTTTAAATTAAAATATCGTTAGATTTATTCCAAATCAATATTTCGAGAAAATTTATTCTTTGATTTCATATAATTCAAATCTAATCAGCAGTGGTCACCATAAAAAATTTTTTTTCGGAGAACCTACGAAAGAATTATCATATTTTTTTTATTTTTAAATATTTTTTTTTGAAAAAATTATGTAAACTTTTTTTAAATATACGATTTTAGATAATCGTAAAAACGTGTTTTAATTCTTGAAAAAAATTCTCAAAAGTCATTTTTTCTAACCTCCTGACTAATAAAATTAAAACTTTTATGTTATTTTAATTTTCTTTTTTTTGATAAAAAAATTTTATCTATTGTCTTTTTTTATTTTGATAAAATATAAATAGATAATATATATATATATATATATATATATATATATATATATATATCGAACATCAACAAATTTTATCATAAAACTTCTATATTTGTCTTATTCACTATTAAAAATATTTTTTTTAAATATTCGTTTATTTTAAGAATTTTTCAATTTATATATTAGGAACGTTTAAATAACTCTAACTTTATTTCTTTAAAATTTCGATTTAATCTCAATATAAAAATAAATGAATAACAAAATCACAGACACGATTTCCCACGTGAACTGTGCGAATAATTCGGTTCAAACGTTCATTCCAAAAAAAAAAAAAAAAACAATTTTCTCGTTACTGCATACCCGTAATTTCTTTAGACGTTCAGACTAAAAAAAATCAACGAGACGTGAAAGAAAAAAAATCCGTTCAGTGCGTAAGGATTCGATATTGAGCCGAAACAAATATATATACACATAAACAAAGTACGAAAATCGTACATCGAGTTCGTTCGACGCGAACAATCAGAATTGCCGTTTTGCGGCGTTTCTTTATCGCCGGATTTATATTTATCGTTCAGTGCGGTTTACCTAAACCGTGTTGGGTCCAATGTAACTAACGCATTTATCATGTACGAACGAAATTTTCGAAGTCCGTTTTCGACGACCGGAATTAAAATACTTCTCTGTTTCGGACGAAACACGGCGAATGTTAATGTATAAAGGTCGTCGAGATCGGCCCCTAGTGGATGTACAGACATGACGTATATAAATTCATGGCCGAATTAAACTTTTGCGGGTCAATCTGACCACAATAATACTATTATATAACAGTATATATATGAAACGTATCAAGCGCATAAATAAATAAATAGATACGTATACGAATTCGTATATATTTATGTAAATATAAAGATTTATCTTGAGAGCTTTTAAATTATTGTCATTTATAGCAAAATGTCCTAAAGACGTCGTTGAATAAATACATATTTATTTGATTTACTTTGTTTTTACGCTTCAAACTTTCGAATAAAAAATCGAGTCAACGTAATACAATTCTTATTCAGAAAATAGAAGATATTAAATATAATACATAGAGTTTTATTACTTTGAAATGTCAAAATATGAATTCATTAAAATAAATTATAACAGTGATATCTGAAAAAATTAAAAGTGAGAAGTTGGTTAACTGCTAAATGTTTTTCACAGCAATTCTTTAATATATTTCTTGGAACAGGTGTTATATCATAAAATATATTACTGAACAAATTCATTTATAAATAGAGAAATATGATTTTTCAAAAGTTACTATAAATTCTATAGAAGTTAAAATATGTTTTTTATTTAATTTCATTGTGGATATTTTTATATTCATTCGTTAAAGTGATATATATATATATATATATATATATATATATATATATATATATATATTTAAATATACAAACAAACATATATATTTAACATATTGATATGTTTGATATAAAAAAATGTTATGATGTTATGAAAAAAATATTATATGTTCAAAACTAAAATTAAAATTAAGTTTAAATCTATAGATCAAAACGAAATTTGCTATTTAAGAATTATTTTAAGTTTATTTCGATAAAACATTTTATACATACATACATATATATATATATATATTTATCAATACATATTATGTATGATTTTGGTAGATTTCTGCTTGTAAGTACTATGAAGATCACTTTGTTTGACGAAATTCATTGAAATCTATTCGGTTATTCGTTAAAATTTGTTGGATGTTCGTTAGAGTTTGTTAGGTTATTACTTGTTGGAACCTGGTAGGTGTTCGTTGTAATCTGTTGGGTGTTTTTGGAGTCTGTTGATTGTATGTTGAAGCCTGTTGTGTGTTTCTTAAAGCCTGTTATGTAATTGTTAAAGTTTGCTGTGTGATTGTTGAAGTCTGTTAGGTGTTTGTTGATGTATGTTAGGTATTTGTAGATCTGAATTGTATATTTGCGGTATATTCAACTTCTGGCTTCAACCCCCTTCACACTTTCATATCAGCTCCTCAGAATTTATTCCCCATTTTACTATTATTAGCAAATCTATATGAATGTTTAAATTAATAAATAATACTTTATACTATACTATATAGGAGATTATAGAAGTATTATAATATTAGATTTTTCCATATCGTTACAGAATTTTAGTTATAAGAAATTATTTTTATATTTTTCTGTTAAATTTCTTTTATATAAATGACTATTGTGTAAAAGTAATGAATGGTATTTATGTAAACACACATATATTTACATGATTTATATATATTAAAAAAAACTCACCAATAATTTACTTATTTACTCATCTAGGTCTATGAAAGTCGTCTGAAAATAAAAAAAATATATAATTACTTTCACTGATTGGGTTTAAAATTTTAAAATGAATATATTAACGCAACTTGAGACATATTCTGTACAATAATTACTTTATTTAATTTATTTGAGAGCACAGAAGGACCGATTATCATTACAATCTGACACAACTGATGAACGTTTCACCGAGCCAGTTTCATCATGAACGAATGTCATCCATTCCGGTTAACGGTTCGTCACAAATTGGATGGTACTTTCTAGGAGCACTTAATTAAACACCGGATTTCACAACATCGGCCTGAAAAGCTCACTTTGACGGCTCGGATCTGAATTGTTTAGATTTATGTGTACGGTGTCAGTTAAAAAGAATTAGATTCTAGAAAAAATTATATTTTGTTCCATAGAATTGCTCAAAAATATTTTTTATACAATTATCGAATTTCAAATTAATAACAAGTAAAGAAGGTAGATAAAGATGAATAGATTTCAATGAAACTAAACTGAATTCTATTAAATTAATATTGGAGAATAAAACCAATAGAATTGAATTATTGAAATTTTAATAGGCTTTAATTTCGATCATTAATATTCTAGTTTAAATTATATCTGAACAAATATATTTATATAAAATAATGAATATCTTCTCAACTTCACTGAATAATTGAATATTGTTTGAAAAATTAAATTATTAATTATTAAAAATGAAAAAAAAATATAAGAAATAATTTGATTTTTAAGAGAACAATTAATAAAAAAAATCGTTCTAATTAAATATCAAAGAATAATAAAAATTAATTCTACGAACAAATCAATTATTCTTCATTAATCGTGCCGCTGTTGAGTTTTTAAAAGGTTGCCTCTTTGTGTGAAGTTTCAATGATTCTTTTGTGGAGAAAAAATCACAGTGTTTAATATTTAACGATACGAAAAGGTTTTTTTCTTTCTAAGAGAAAAAAAACTGTTCGTGAAAACGAAACGAAAACATTGAACGTCAAATCGAACGCATAACTGAAAACTGCACTGCTATATTTAGACGTCGAGTTCATCAACATTTCAAACGATGACATCGAATCTGTATTGATTCATCGTTAGGACGTTTATTCCGGTTTGTATGTCGACGTTTATTTATATCGAATTCAGGGAAATTTTATAAATTGTGTTGTTTATTGAAACAGATGTTATGTGATAGAAAATAGGTCATTGGAGAGATTTTTTTAATAAGATAAAATAAATGAGATTTTGAATGATATTTAAAGAGAATAATGAAGTCATTTAAAAATATATTATTATTTTGTGAAAAATAAAACATTTGATTTTTTTTTAATTTTTTTGACGTGTAGTATATTATTTTTGTTTTCCATGTTTGATTTACTTTTAGATGAAACATTTTTGTTCTATTTATATTCTTTTAAAAATATTTATTTTACATGTTTGTAATTGTAAAATAAATAACTACAGTAACATCAAATAATTAAAAAAAGTAAAAATAAACTAGATAATACTTTGAAATAAATAATATGAAAGTTTATTCATCATTTTTATTATAAAAAATGAGCACAAACTACAATTTCTTATTAATGAAAATTAAGATTGTTACATATAAAATAGTGGAGTTTATGATGAAACTTTAAACATCTGTAACTTTTTTAAATATATTTTTTATTAATTAAAATATGAACATCGGATGCAATACACATCTCCAAACGAAATACAAGTATATTTAACCCGGTTCTATAGAAATTCGAATTTTTACACTTATTAAATTTCTCAAAGTAGTTTTTGAATTCTGCCTTATTATTGAATTCCCCTCAATCCATTATTCAAAAATGATAATCCATTGATGTGAGGTCGTATGTACAATACATGGTTAATAAGAAGAATCTCATACTACCACTCTTACAATTTCTGACCTATAATTCTTAAAACAAATAGTGACGTGTTGTCATAAAGAAGTATAACTCTATCTGTTAATCAATAAAAGTTGTTTAATGAGTAATTGCTAAAGCATTTTCTCAAGATGAGAAGAGTATTTCTCATTATTGTTGGTTTCACTGGATTTAAAGAATGAATAGTCCAGATGAAGATTAGTAATTCCAGTAAGTAAATAATGATCAGTAAATAAATAATTCCAGACGTAGAATATCGATCAGTCGCCATTATATTTTTTTTATTCAATAAAAGTTTGGTTTTGGCATATGTTTTCAGGCCTTACCAGTAATTTTTCTCTACTTGCCATTACTATGGTCAAAAATGGCTAATTTATGTTCCAGGCGAATAGAGAACTGCAAACTTTCCAATGAACTTACGAAAAATCTACTTATACAGCTTCAAGGCATTTCTAAATATTTTAAAGTGATGGAAAATTGTAGAGTAGTGACTACAATGTTATTTAAAGATTGGTTAGGGTTGCATTCTATTAGTGTAGTTTTTCTTTGTCGATGGCTGGTCTAGGACATCCATTGACCTTATTCAAGGTTCATATCCTCTGATCGATTTTTTGCACCAATAATGCTTGATTCATTTACTTATTATATCAATTCCAAATTCTTTATTGATATTCCTGATATCCTACCCCTGTATTGTGTCCAGTTTTAATCTAGTGAAGGAAAAGTGTACGTTTTTGGTTAATTTTCATATTTTTAATAATATGTATTTTCGAGGAATTTCATAATTTTGTGCAATAATTTATATTGTAATACTAAAACAACCCGCGTTTCCTGTTAACAGTTTTTATTATGAAAATCGCAACCAATTTTATTACACACTAAATTCGTCATTTCATATGCAACAGACTTTAATAACTATTCACTTATGTAAAGTTGATTCATTTGAATAAATTTCCTAATAAACAGTGAAATTAAAATACATTTTATTACGGAAAACATAAATTTTATTATATATATATATATATACATGTATATATGTAAGTATATGTGAGTAAAAGCTATAATATTTAATATTTCCTGACACATAAAAGTTTAAATAGAGGATTTTAAATATTTTAGTAAAAAGCTCGAACTATAATTCCAAGTTCATTCATTTTTTACGATTATTATAAAAAGAACATAAGATAGTTTGAAAACATTTTTTTTAAAAAAAACCTTCCTGATTTTATTTTATTACTCATGAAACCACTTTTAAGATATTAGAGATAATCTCGATGTTTTAACAAAAATATGCGGTTTTATTCCGTTTTTCCGGGGTATTATTTTTAATAAAGAATGTAAAAATATTCCATTTTGAAACATTACTTCACGAGTACGTCTCCGCTGCGTTGGAAATATTTCCAGAGAATTTCGTCGCATATACAAAGGTGTAAAACGTTTAATGAAAACTGCATTTAAATTTAATTGTACGTACAAAATGGAAATTACATCTACAATTGTACTTAAATGCAGCGAATGCATTTATTTTTTATTAACAATTTTTATTGTACACGAACGTTGTTTAATATTAAACTAATATCCGCCCGTTTTTATATTACCTACTTTGTATACACATCGCAACGATATTAATTTCAAACAGTGGAATAAAATGAAACTGTTTACAGATAATAACCATTATTAGTGAATAAAATATTAATATGCATTCAAAGTGAATAAATGTTTACATTGTTTTATGGAATAATCAATACGGTTGAGAATTCTTCGAGATAAGCATGATAAGAAACAGCGTTAAAACTAGAAAAAGCGTATGCGCGGAATATGAAAAAGTTCAAGGGCGGCAGATCTGGCAAGCGCCGTAGTTCCTTCAAATTTATTTGATCTTGAAACTGAAACGACAGATCGATAGTATTTTTCTTGACATTAAATATATCGCACGCTGTTGTATCATTAGTATGTGGACGATTTAATTTTAGATTTTGTTAATAAAAGGCGACAAATATCTCAAATACTTGTGTTAAATTTATTTAATATTACTGTTTTAATAGAGAAAATAATGTACATTCTTCGACACGAACATTTTCTGAAATGATCAATGATTTTTTAATAAAAAATATTTTAAAAAATAATATCACAAGAGAAAAATACATTTATATTACAATTTGCAGTTAATTAGATTTAAGAGAAGAATTATTATTTCAATAGGACAAGTGTTCAATTATATTTTTTAATACTTTTAGTATAGAGGAATTTTTATAACAATTATATCATTTTTAGATAGTAGGTTTATAAACTCATTTGTATTTCTGATTTTATACCCTATATTACTAAATGAAAAATCCTCACCAATCAATCCGATTAACGTGGAATAGGACTAAGTATACAGTAACATTTAGTGAGGTTTTTGCACAACCTTTAAAAAGTCTCTATCGACTGCTAGATAGAGGCTTTTTTTAATTTTACACTTGGACTGATTCAATGCCTTTCTCTACCATTGTAACATCTATCTATGGGTCTTTTCTTGGGCCTCTTTATAATCTAAGTTTCCAACCAATAACTTCTCATATTCATCAGTGGTCCTCTCTTTTTGCTATATGATAAACCTTTTTTCTTTTAAAACTTTTCACTTTTTCTATAACATTTTTCAATTTTGTTTCCTTTTTGATTCATTCGTTTTGTTCATATTTTTTTGTGTTATTTCTAATATCCATTTTTCCATACTTTTTTGTATTGTCTAGAGTTACTGAATTATTCTGAATTGAAGATTCATATTTAACTACGTTAGATGAGAATAGGTAGAATGTGTCAATTAAAAAAAATTCTTTGTAAACATAGAGAAATATTTTACTTCATAATAAACAAATTTCTTCCAAACTGATAGGTGATTTATTTTTAATCTCTTGTTTATTTCATCTATGATTTATTTTTTTAGTGGCGATAAGGTTTAAATTGGATTCCAAGAAGAGGCACTGCGATATTTTTTAAATATTGGTAGATCTAATTAAGCAGAGTTTAGACAATATTTTTAGCCATAGTGAAGAGGTAATGACAAATATACATATTGGCTCAGCACAGTGAGTTAAGATCACACATCTCCCAAAATTATGTTCGGTTACAATATATATATATATTTTTTTGAAACACAGTGTGGAAAAATACTTTCAAACCATTATTGAAATATTTTGTAATACAAAATTTAACTTTAAAAATAATTATATAATTTATATTTATTAATTTCTCTTCATAGAGATAAGTTGTCACTTTTGTCATGACCTTAGTTCATATACTCAATTGTCCTTTTGAATTTAATCTACCTTATATTGATAGTGAAATACTCATGGTTTTTTTTTAATATATGATTCTTCCATTTTTCTTTATTCATCCGAATTTTCTTGTAAAATATAAACATGCTCAGTTATATTCTTATTTTCTCATATGGAATTCTATCTAGTCTTGTACACTCTTTCATTTATTTTACGAATCTCATTTTTTGTATTTGTATATGTTTTTATTAAATTGCTTATTAACCAAAGTACTGTTGTTATATAAAATATCTATAATAGTAAATTATAATAAAATTCCATTTGAGTCTTCTGTCTTATATTATCTTTCAGTATTCGTTTAATTGTTGTACACATAGAACTATTTTATACATAGAGAGAGATAAACAAAATGAGCTAATAATGATTGCATAGGAGCGTATAAAAATTTTTTTTATGCATAAATCATTATTTCCGGATTTATTTATCTTGTTAAATATGCAAATATATCATTAACATTCTAAACTAGTAAGAGTAAAGCATCTTTTCATATATAATATAGATGAATATGTATATGTAGCATTTACGTGCGCACGTTTACAATTTTTATTTATTCCATGTACACATTTCCTGAAATGTTTTCACCATATTTTCTTCGTAACAAACAACGTACACGAGCCGAACACAAAAGGAACACGCGTCCCGTTCGAGTATGTAAATTTGTACATAAACTCGTACCGAACTGTGACCGTGTCAGTATAAATGTCGTTGTTCATTCTTGCGTGCGTTCGGTGTGAGGTCCGCACGCATCTCTTTTCCGTACTTCTTCCATCCACTTTCCCTTTTCATGCGAATAGTAAATATTATGCGGAGCTTAAAAAAACTTTCATTGATCCGTACACCGACCGTAACAATCGTTACGTAACGGCGACGATGACGATGACGACGACAACGACGTCGTCGTCGTGTGATTTTTTTCTATGCGCACGATACCGACACCGAATTCTCTGACAGTGCCACACCACTACAGACGAACGCGCGAGTATACCGCGAAGCTGCGGGGTAATATTGATTTTCATCCCGGCGGGCTCCAGCGCAGCCAGCATTTCACTGGGACACGCTTACACTCGAACGTACACACAAACAAAACTATACAGACTCCTCACACACACACACATGTAGTTACATGAACACGCAAATTTATACAGAAATGTATACACACACACACACACACACACACACACACACATATATATATATATATATATATATATATATATATATATATATTTGTATGAATGTGTGTATACAATGTCAGTGCAGTAAAATAAATTTTGGTCATTTTCATATTTCTTAGACTACAAGAATTTGCGAAAAACACGTAGGTGGGTTTTATTTCTTTTCTTATCTAACAGATTTTCAACTTGCAAAAATAGCATAAAAGCATTGTAGTTTCTTTTAAAAATTCTTTCTCTTAAAATGAAAACTATTTCATAAAGAAACAATTTCCTACAAAAAAATTAATTAAAATTACTAAATAATGAATAAAGTTCTTTCTGTCGAGTAGAAGAAAATTTAATGTTTATGGTAATAAAACTACATTAAGTGTAATAAAATTCAGTTTTAAAAATGATTTAGCTCTCATATAAAACACACACACACACACACATATATATATATATATATATATATGTGTGTGTATGTAAATATATGTACATGACGTCAGTATAATAAAATAAATTTTAGTGATTTTCATATTTCTTAGAATACAAAAATTTGCTAAAAATATACACTTGAATTTTATTTCCCTTATCTAACAAATTTTATACTTCTAAAAATATCTCGAAAGCTTTATAGGTTCTTTTAAAAATTCTTTATTCTAAAATAAAAAAAAATTAATACAAAAAAAATTCGTACAGAAATAAATTTATCAAAATGACTAAATAATGAATGAAGTTTTTACTGTATATAAAAGAAAAAAATATGGTAATAAAACTATGTTAAGTGCAATGAAATTCAGTTTTTTTAAAAAATGATTTATCTATCATATAACACACACACACACACATACACACACACACATATATATATATATATATATATATATATATAAATGTGTGAATGTATATACAAGGATCGTTTGATAAGTATAGTAAATTTATTTATTGTTTAATTTAATTATTTAATTAAATTTTTCAATTTAGTTTTTCTTACTTTTTACCCTACTTATCAAACGACCCTCGTATAAATATAAATATATATATAATTCCAGTGTATAAAATAATTTTAGTCATTTTCATATATCTTAGACTATAAGAATTTTCTAAGAATATATAAGTGAGTTTATTTCTCCTATATAAAAATTTTTCCTTTACAAAAATAGTTCAAAAGCTTTATAGTTTCTATTAGAAAATTAAATAATAAAGATACGATTTTGTATAAAAAAATAATTAAAAAATAATGAATATTTTTTATGGTCATAAAAAAAATAATATTAATAGCAATATAACTACACTAAGTGTAATATAATTAAATTTTTATGAAATTATTTATTTTTCATGTGATATATATATATATATATATATATATATAAAAATTAAATGTTAAAATAAAATTTTCAATTATATTTTGTACAACATATATAATTGTTGTAATTTAATTTTTAACAATTCAATAATAGTCAAGGAAAATATATCAATACTGACAAAAAATATATAGAAAGAATTTCAAACATTCATTGTTTTAAAGAAAATTTAGAAAAGAAAAATCAGCATGGTTTCTTTATAATTTTTAATTGAATTTGAGAAATAAAAAAAACATGAAAAAAATTAAAAGTATTAAAATATTAGAAAATACATTACTACAAAATTTAAAGAAGAAAATTTTAAATATTTAATAATGAATAAAATTTATTATTAATACATTTATTATTCGCTGATAAAAATGAGATTGTTTTCAACAAAACAATTTTTTTTTAATAATAATGAAAAATATTTTTAATGGATAAGAAATATTAAGTATATTTTATTAATCTAAGATACAATTTTTAAATTTTGAAAATTCATACAAATGTAACTAAGATAAGAATATTCAATAGTTGAAATGCTCTATAAAATTTTAATAATTTTTATTGAATTAGAATTATAAAAAAATTAAAAATTATTTAGGTTTACTTATATAAAGAAAAATATATTTTTGAGGTTAATGATATATTTTTGATTAGTAAATTATTTATTGCGATTTCATAATAATTGAAAAACATATTTTATTTAAAAAAATGATAGATTTTTTAAATAAAAAATAAATTGATATTCATATTTTAACTGTGGAAAATTCACTTTTACACCAATTACTTAGTATTAATATTACTTATTACCAATTAATGAAGGTTTAGAATTAATGAAGTCTATTTTCACACCTAAAACCATAAGTTATTAGAAAGTATTTAATAATTATTTATTGTTTATAACAATAATAGGTTAATGCTCATTTCGTTAACGATGGCATCATCGTCAGACATTGAGTTATAAAATCTGATGATTCTATAAAAAAAAACTTATGTTTATGAAAGTTGTCAACCATTGTTCTTTTTATATTTTTGATTATTGATTGAATTGTTTCTATTTTATATCAATCGAAAAAATAGTTTTAATTTGAAACAATAACAATTCTTCAATAAGAAAATTTATTCTTAAAAACTCTTCAAAAACTGTTCACTTTCGATTTAACAAAACTGAAGAGTGTAATGGTATAAATTAAAATTCCACATTTCGAATTTTAAAGAGGAAAGAATATATCAGAAATAATAATGTAAAATTTGTAATCATTGAATACTTGTTGGAAGTGATTTGTTTATTAATAAAATTATTTAAAAAAAAAAAAATTACACGTTCGCACCACTGAATTAACTCTTTGGCTTTGTATATGTGTTAATTTGTTAAATAATCATATAATTTTTTCAATATGTTTAAAAATCAAATGAAAATTTAATTAGTAAATTAGTAAAAATATAAAATTAATTATAATGCTAATAGAATTTTAATTTAATTTTCCTGTTTTGAAATATTGGAAATAAATTATTTAAAAGTAACAAAAATTATTATATAATCAATTAAAATTTAAATACAAATATATATATATATATATATATATATATATATATATATATATATATATATATAAATATGTGTGTGTGTGTGTAAATGTATATATGTTTATATATATCATAATTATTACAATTGTAGTTTTTTAACATATACAAAATTTCAGAAAAATTAATTAAAAAATAATATTTTGATAATCTCTGCGTCTATTCTATTATAAAATATTAATTTTCATAAAAAAACACTGATCATAGAAATTTCATAATGTAAAATCAATAAATTTACAATTTATTTTTTGTACATTTCATTATTATTTTCGTGGTTTAGTTTGAGAGATTCAATTTCAATTCAAATTTCCCAAATAAAATAATTGTACTTTAAAATAATTGGGCGTTTCTACACACACATACATACATACATATATATACATATATATATATATATATATATATATATATATATATATATATACTCGTATATATATTTCTTTATCCCACATATTTAAATTCGAATAAAGATATATGATATTACTGGATATCAAGACAAGTGCTACTACTTATTTCACGCATGGATACGACAGTTTCTCACTAGTGGTGCGAAATTAATTAGTAGTATAATATTGATTAGCTTATTTTAAGGGTATGTCAGATATATATATATATATATATATATATATATATATATATATATATATATATATATATATATGTATATATATATATATATATATATATATATATATATATATATATATATATATATATATATATATATATATGTAGGTCACGTGTAAAATTAACATCCCTCGATGAGTTGCAAGCGTACTATGACCTGGTAGTACCATTTCAATTCCGGGAATATTCTCTAAAATTATGTTTCATTAAATATCTCGAAATTAGATCTTTGGAAAAAGCTTTAATAGTAGAAACTGAATATACATGTTTATTAAAATATTATTTAGGTTACTAAATTATTTCAATAATTGAATTGAGTTGAATTTAATGTTAAATGTGTAAATATACCGTGAAAATACGTATGTTTCTACATAGGTGTTTATTTTTCAATTTATTCATTTTCATGTGCTAGAAAATTCGTGACGTACGAGTAATTTGTTTATAGTTGAAGATATTGAAATAGGAGAATATACAAATAGAAAATCATAGAAAATATTTATTCAAAATGGTTATACATTAACAGTTAATATCATAAATTAGATTTTTCAAAATTAATTTAGAAATATGTATATGGAAATTAAATAAATATGGAAATTAAATATGTTAATTTCTATAGTATCTATATCTATTATTCTATCTATCTATCTATATCTATATATATATATATATATATATATATATATACATATATATACACATATATAAATTATATTAAAATAATTTTTGTTTAGAATGTAATAATTTTTCATAAAATTTTGATATTTTTTTTAAATGAGAGAAACATATGTAATTACTGTATATGAATGAATTTTTAAATTGTTATTATTTCTTAAAATAAATTCGTGAAATAAATAAATATATAAAAAAATAGATAAAGTAAATAACTTGATTATTTTACAATTTGATTAATAATAAAAATCTCTATTAAAATATGTATAAATAATAAAACGATAGACAATTTGTCCAAAAACCGTTAGATATTAAATATATTTTCCTGGAACTTTATTTCATATACTACTGGAGCTCAATTTTCAAACAATACAAAAAATCGTTTCATTGTCTATATTAACACTGAATACATTTTACAAAATTTTCTAAATATTCATGAATTTTATTCGAACTGAACGCATAATTGCGGGTGAAGTTCGGTCAACCACCTTAAAGTATTTATATAAAAAATTACAAAACCAATGTAAAACTTCCGTTCGTTTTTTACAGAAACGTGTTTGAAAACGCACGGTGAATGCGTTTTGATGTAATTTGAAATTCAATTTCAATATTTTACATATGTATTATGCGAATATAAACATACACACAGACATATATATATATATATATATATATATATATATATATATATATATATATATATGTGTGTGTGTGTGTGTTTTTGTGTATGTATGTATATCAAATAAAATTTGTACAATTTTATAACCCCATATTGGCCAAATCTAAATAAATATAAAATTCGATAAAATCATTTCAATCATTTTTATAATATTATTTTATTGAATAGAAATGTATCATTTTTAGATTTTATTTATAGATACGATATAAATATATATATATATATATATATATATATATATATATATATATATAAATATATATATATATATATATATATATATATATATATGTATGTATGTATGCATATAGTATCTGTTAAATTAAAGTTAATTTGATATTTCGTTTATATTCAAAGTTATTTATGGTTATTTATGAAAAACAGAATTTTAAAGGCGTTAAAGGAAAGGGTTTTCAATAATAACTTTCGATTTCACCTGTACTTTCCATATTTTTGTGCACGTATTTATTAGTAAACATTTTCAATAGTTTTCTTTTTTATAACCTAACATTAAATTATAATTTTATTCATTAAATAATTTTAATATATCAATAATTATTAAAAGTACAAAAAAAGTATTTCAAGAACTTTAAAAATGTATCTGATGATTAAACAATAATCGTATTAATTTTTGATTTTATAAATGTTTTTAGCTGAAAAAATATATGAATTTATTTACATACATACATATATATATATATATATATATATATATATATATATATATATATATATATATATATATATTATATGTATCTATGTATGCATGAACTATCTGTTAAATTAAAATTAAGTTGATATTTTTTGTTCAGTCATTTATTATCATTTATGGAAAAAAAATTGTTTCATTAAAAGCAATTTTGCTTTAATAATAGTTTTATATTTCATCTCCATTTTCCCCGATTTTTCTACACATTTTTACAAATAAATATTTTTAATAGCTTAATTTTTTATCAACCTGATAGAAAATAATAACTTTAATTATTAAACAATTATAATATATTTATAATTTTCTAAGTTAAAATTTATTTTAAAAACGATTGAAATATTCTTCAAGTAAAACAATAATCTAATTAATTTTTGATTTTAATAATGTCTTTAGTTGTGAAAATATTTAAGTTTATTTACATATTACATATATATATATATATATATATATATATATATATATATATATATATATAATCTTCATCGCCAAAGCTTATATTAACACATTGTTAGGCGAAAAGCTCATTGTATGTTATTAGATCTTTTGAAATGTTTTCCTGGAATATTTCACTTCTGTCTGTCTCCACCTAATCAAATCCAACCTCCAGCTCTACTATGTTTCATAATTTCATTCCCTTGTCTTTGGTAAAGGTCTTTTTTAGTCTCATTTTATCCATCTATTGTTATTTCATAATGATTTTCATTTCCATATTATCTTTTCCTATTGCTAAATATTCTGTTCATATCCATATCAATAACTTCATTTATTCGGTTATATCAATCACTATTGTATGTTCTGGTACTCATTTAGAAAATTTTCTAATGTATTCGGAAATTCCTAACATCATCCCTTGTTTCATGGTGTTAAATAGAGTTTTTGTTACATTTTTTAATTCAAAGTCCAAATTTCTGATCTGTAGTATATCTGTAAACTGCAAAAGTATGTATTGGTTGGTCATACGTTCTCAGTGCTTTTGAAATGTTTTCCTGGAATATTTCACTTCTGTCTGTCTCCACCTAATCAAATCCAACCTCCAGCTCTACTATGATAATTTCATTCCCTTGTCTTTTGTAAAGGTCTTTTTAGTCTCATTTTATCTATTGTTAGACTCAACGTTTCAGTGCCAGACTCAATAATATTTTACTCTTACATAAATGAATAATCACCCCCAACATCACAATATGATATAAAGTATTCAATAATCACTTATTGCTGAAAAAAGTCAATATTTTACTCCTCATTACAATTTTTTTTCTTTTTTTAAATTCCTTCCCATGCTATTCTGATTTTTAGCTTTATATCTATCTAAAGATAGTCATCATATTGTATAATTTTCTTTTAGTATTTTATTTCATCAATTTATTCCAAAAATCAACACTCAAAAATGTATATTTTCGTTTTTATGAAGTTATTGATTTTTATTTTATTCATATTTATTTTTAATTAGAATTTTATACTACCCTTTCTCTCTCTCACTATATATATAAAGAGAGAGAGCAATAAATCATTATTTAATATTTTCATTTCATTGACGTTAATTAATTATCACGTCTATATTTTTTTAAAAAAAAGCATAGTAGTTATTCGGTTTTATTTATTCTTATTTTTTACCTAAATATCACAAGATATTATGAAAATATTTAATAATGATTGTACTTATAATTATTGAACATTTTTATCCGATTATCAGAAAATACCGAATAAAAAATGTATAATTGAATTGTATATTGTTTATACAAATATTTTATTTTCGTGCTTTGAAAGTATTGAGTGATTATCAAATAAATGAACAATAATTAATTATTAAACACTTTTATACAATATCGTATGGTTGGGGCGAGTGAATGATTTATTTGTGTAAAGCAATTTAGTCATATAATCAAACAGTGACAAATTAAATTTATTGAAAAAAAAGAGTATAAAATTTGTATGTGAATTTTTCAGCTAGTGAATAAATAATTCGAGCGATGTGTTATATTTTCCTAAATATTTTTTATTATTAAATAGTTATTTTCATTTTAAAATTGTTTATTATCATGTGAATGTGTTGTCTTTTAATTTCTTGTAACTGAATCATTGTTTTTATGTTTCTTTTAAAATTTTCGAAAATGTTATATCACTTTCACTTTTCAAAAATGTATTATTCTTTTTTGAATATTAGAAAAAATTGAAAATATCTGTATTTTATTTGTTGTTTTGGAACTGTGGATGATTCACTTTACACAAATGAATTTTAACCCCAACACCACAATAATTTAACACTTTAAATTATTGTGCTGTTGGGGTTAAAATTCATTTGTGTAATCTGTATTTTCTTTCGTGTTATAAAAAAGTGAGTAAAAATATGACCGAAAATTTGTACCGTTCTTAGAATATTTCGTCCGGTATTTAAACTAATACGAACAACCCAAACTTCTGTTAGATAAATAGATTTCGAGCAAAGTTATGACAATTGCACGCACAAACAAGTTTGTTACGCTAAAACAAACATGCTCGAGATGAGGGAAACTCGACGAAGTCAGCAATTTACAATTATAGACGTTAGATGTGACCGCGTTCTCCGGAACGTCGTCGTCGTTGCCGAAGGTCCCTAGCTTATCTGACTATTTACAACTCGGTCGACTTTAAATAATAATTATTATTATTATTACGAGAATGTGTTTATTCGCACACACGACCGCCACATAACGTGTCAGATATATATTATCTTACAATTTCAATTATGTCGAATGAGCAAGTTCACATAAATTTACGTAATGTGCAGTGAAGATGGTGAACTAAATTGTGCACGCGGCGGAGATAACATTGTATAGTATATTTTAATTTTCTCATATCGCTGAAACGGATTGTTTTTATTGCCGTTTAGAATATTTCGTACGGTGTTCATACATTCACACGAATACACCGTTAACACACATCTGCCAATTGTGTCGTTATATAGAATCGTTTAAAATTAATTTCAATATTTATAATGTCATTTCAAAGAATGTTGTCATTATCATATATGAATTTAAATATATACAGTAAGTCAAAATGGAACTCATACAGTATTATGTTCAATAATTTTTTATATATTTATAAATTTTATATATAAAAAAATTCCTTTTATATTCGACTTAAATTGTTTATTAAGGATATTTTTATCATATAAAAATAAATAAATCATAAAATAATTTTTAAAGACCAAAAAAAAATACGAATTCTGAAAAATCATTCAAAAACACATCAAAATGAAACTCATATAACTAACAAATTATTTATTAAATTAAAATTTACAATGGTTTGAATTATTTTAGTACTTAGTAGAGTACTCTTTATTAATTTTTATAGCCTTTATCGATTCAGGATGGATTTAACTAATTTTTCACAATAAGCTATATTATTTTTTCCCATTCTTTTAACACCCCTTTTTTAAATCATTTTTATTAATAATAGTATGTATTCTAATGGAAATTTCTAAGTGATTCCATAGATTTTCAATCACATTTATATCAGGTGATTATGGTGGTGTTTCCAGTACTTTGGGGTAGTTATATAACAACCAACTATGTGTTTTATAAGCTTTGTGCTTGAGGTCGTTGTTCTGATAAAAATTAAATGTTTGTAAAATCCCAAGGTTTTGAGCACTGGCTTTCAATTTTTTTCTTAATAGATCAATATAAACACTTTGATTCATAATGCTATCTATAAAATTAAATTTCCAACCCCTCTCGTAGACATACACCCCCATACTATAGCATGACCGCTCTTATGTTTGACTGTAGGACGTAAGTGTTTTAAAGACATTTCTGTATTTGGTTTCTGCCATACAATAATTCCCCATTGGATACAAATAAATTATATTTGCTTTCGTTCGTAAATAAAATATCTTTTCAATAATCAAAATTCTTATTAACATATTCCTGAACGAAGATTAACTTTTTGTTGCGATTAGCTAGATTTATAAAAAGTTTCTCCTGGCAATATGAACATGAAATCCATTTTTATTCAGTATATTGCGAATTGTTTGGGGGCTTGTTTTGTATTTAGATACTTTTTAACTTCTAAAGTCAATTTGAGCGTGTTAATTTTCGATTTTTTTTTATTTTTTTGTAGAATCTAACGCTCGTTATGGTCATTAAAAATCTTGCAGTGACTTTTTCTGACTTTATTGTCAACACTTGGACCATTTTTAAATCTTTTTATTACAGACTGCACTGTAGCGTGCCTTCTATTAACTATTTTCCCAATTTACTGTAGAGTTTTTCTATTTTTGTAATGAAAAATAATTAGCTTTCGATCGTCCATCGATGATGTTCCCTTTGTCTACTCAAAGTGAAAATCCAACTTATATTTTTTACAAAATGATTATGAACGACTTAACAATAGATTTTTGTTATAACCAAAGTGACCAAACACATATTTGAAGAGTATACTTTTTTAACACAGCAGTTTTCAACCGACAATTAATTCGTTTTATGAGTTTTATTTTGATGTATTTTTTATTCATTTTTCAGAAATGGTTACTTTTTTTAGAGTAGAAGTATTATTTTACGATTGAAATTTTCAAATATAATAAAAATAACCTTAATAAAGAAATTAAGCAAAAAAAAAATAAAGAAAATTGTTATTATATTAAATTATATGTTTAAAATTATTGAGAACATAACTCTGTACGAGTTTCACTTTGACTCATTGTATATATATATATATATATATATATATATATATATATATATATATATATATATATATATATATATATATATATAGTTTTCCAACGAGAATATCAGAATTTTAACACTTGGTAGGAATCATGTTTGAATTCATTTTAAACTCATATTGATATTTCAACTCAGTATAGTTTGAAAAACTATCATGGAATATTTAAAACTTCAACAACGCTTAGAAATTGTAAACACTTTTATAAAAATTAATGTTCGGTTCGTAAAACCTATCATACGCTTCATGAAACTTAATATGAAAGTTAGATCGTGAAACTTAAATGAACGTTCAATTTATTGAATTGTTGATAAATTTGAAAACAATGCTACTCTACAACAGTGGTGCTGAACCTGTGGGTCGTGACTCCTTAAAGGGTCGCAGAAAAATTGGCCGTGAAAATTTTAAGAAATTCTCAAACCAAACATTCAGAAAATAGGATGGTAACAACAAATATTGGGTCGTGTAAAATTTTAATCTGAGTGTGAGGGTCGCAAATGTAAGAAGGTTACGCAACACTGTTCTACATGATACAGAAGTGCTTGTAAGATTAAGAAATGCAAAAAGTGGGGCCAATATTTCTCTATTAGTGAACATTTCAAAATGACCTAAAGATCACATTATAGTAAATGGAGTATGTTATCGAACCATGATTAATGATTTTTTTTCCAAAAATGGTTGAAAATGGTTTCCATGATATGTGGTTTCAACAGGATGGTGTTACGTGCCATATATCTAATAAATAATAGATTTATTGAGACAAAAGTTAATTGAGTCCATTATTTCATGAAATGGACCAATCAATTGGCCACCAGGAGATCATGTGATCCAATTCCATTGGATTATTTTCTGTGGAGTTATGTGAAATCATTGGTTTATACTGATAAACCACAAGCAACAGAATCATTAAAAATTGACATTGAACGTGTAATTCATGAAATTGGTCCACAAATACGTGAAAGAGTGACTAAAATTGGACTAAACGAATGCACTATGTCAAGCGAAGTTGTATTGCTCATATAAGTGAAATTATATTCCATCGTTAATGCCATAGAATATGCTTAAAAATAAAAATAAAAAATAACTAATTAATTATTTTTTTTGTTTTATTTCCATTTAAACTTATGAAGCGCTTATTGGAAAACCCTATATATTAACTAAAAGAATATAAAATAATATTATTTAATTTAGTTCTTAATAATATAATATCTTAATATATAACGATATAATTTTTGAATCTAATATCCATATTTATATATATATATATATATATATATATATATATATATATATATATATATATATATATAGAGAGAGAGAGAGAGTGATATGAATGTATCTTTTATGAAATAAGTATAAATAATTAACCAATATTTAAAATTTTCTTTAAGATAAATGAAATTTTGAAAATAGAAAAATTAAATTTGATGATAAATAAATTATCATTTCATCATCTTAAGATAAATATTTATTCTACAAAATAATTAATAATTATTTATTATTTATTTTATTTGTTTAAGAAACTAATGAGTATTTCAACCATTATCGTCAATACATTGTAAAATATTATGAATTTATTATTAGGTGTATTTTTAGCAATATACATCAGCTTATATACAATTAAAATGAACAAGAAATATTGTACATTTTAATTAATAAACTTTTTTCATGTTGATGTACTTATAAAATGTTTTTAAACCTATTGTTATTTCTTTGACATGTTGTTTTAATTTATTATTTTTTTGTATACAAATAAATATTTTGAAAGTTAAATTAAACACACAAAATTTATATATATATATATATATATATATATATATATATGTAGAGCTTTTCTGTTCTTAAGCTTTTTAAAAATATTATATTCGATGTACTTCCAACCACCATTCCCAATCCACATTCGTACAGAATCAACAAATACCATTGTATGTACGTCTAAGTGAATTTAATTCGCATTAGCCGTCGATCCGCAACAAAAGTATAAAATAACCGTCGAATCGCATCTGATACACGAATTCTTTCCGTACGACGAATTCAATGATTATGTATAAACAAACGCAAAGGTATCAAAGCGAACGAACGAACTCTGGCATCGACCGCCACCCTTTTCATTGTTGTTAGATCGTACGGCGAAGAACTTTTGTTCGTATATTTTACTTATCGCGGTTAACCGCACGAAAAATACTCGAACGTACGTTCTTCTCTTTTGTAAATCCAGCGCGTCGTTCGTTGATGCTTACATTATCCTCCGCGTTCATTCCGCAACAACAACAAACAACAACTGCTAGTCTATATAAACTGGAATCTACTAAAATGTTACAATTCGAAATAAAGTTTGAAAAATAGTGTACTGTTATAAAATAATCATTTGTTAAAATCTGATTATTAAAAAAAACACAGAAACTTATATTAAAAATATTTAATCATGTAATCATTGTTAAAACACTGCATTATTTTCATATTCAACTATCTAATATTAATGTAATGTCAATTGAAATGTGCACTAGTATATAAAGTGAACGATAAGCAATTATTGAACAGTTATAGAATTTATTTGTGTTCATGTGAATAGTCCATTTTTATCAAAAAGGAATTTCGCATATATTCATAAACTCAATCAAAAAAAGATGCAATTTATTTAAAAATTAAGTTGTGGGCTTCTGATGGAACACTCTATATAATAATAATACTGTATATATTAGGGGCGGCCAAGATTTCGACCCTAAGGCCTCAGAAGTCGCCCGCGAAGCTGACGTGAACATTGACAAATTAAAGTAATAAATTCATATTTCAATGCATTTTTGGTTTTAACATATTTGTGCAAATTAGCATTTTCCTGCATGAATGCGATAAAAATTAAACATAGGCCACAATTATCAGACCTACATTTAGAATCGTGTTTAAGAATTAGTTTAAATTCATATAAGCCAAATTTTGACAAACTTGCAATGCCAAGAGTCATCAAAATAAAAAAATTCTATTTTTTTCTACTTTTTTTTACTTTGTAAGTTTTTTATAATAAAATTTGCCTTTAATTTATTTTAATACAATTCTAAAACAATAATTTTATTTTTTTTTCTCTATATTTTCTTGATTTTTTTAAAAATTCAGGACAAGTTCTAGAAAATAATTATTAATAGTCACAGTAAAATGTCTGTCAGTTCGTGTCTTATAGAAAAAAAGTCATCAGTTTGTAAGTATCTTCTAAAAACATCACCAATATTTGTGAGTATCTAAAAAGTCCTTATAAAAAAAACAATTCAAAAATACATTCGAAAAAAACGTAATCGCCCTCAAGTACACTTTCACCACAAAAGTCGCCCCAACGTCTAAAAGATTAGCCGGCCCTGATATATATTATCATATAATACGAGGCCTAATTTTCAAGTTATATTTCATGTGTTTAGCAAACATCAGACGTATAAGACGATTTGTAATTTTAGGGTATTTATATGTTTCTTGTTATAATGTATAATATTAACATTTCAAAGATGAAATTAGAGGAGTTCCCTGCTTACTGTTATAGTTCTGTTTACAATAATAACACAAAACTGATTTATTAAACTTGAACGTTGATTCATATGATGAGAATTTAGACAATGCAATATTTGATGAACTTTTTACATCAGATTAGAAATACAATTAAAAACATATCTAACTAAATAAAATATATTTTTTGAGTAAAATGTATATTTTTTATATTATATAGAATCTAAACTTATTTCTACATTTTTTAAATAAAAACTGGAATTCTACTATATAAGGATATACATAGATATATAAAAAAATATTCATCCGAGAAACCAAACTCCTTTTTTGTCTCTTTTTTAACCTGAAGCAACTAATATAATAACATCTGTACTTCTCATATCTGTAGATTGGAAAAGAAGCTATTTCTAAATCGAATTAAAATTGATTGTTTATAACAATATTAAAAGTCTAAAGTAACGAGTTGTCTAAAGTAAGGGAGGAAGAACACGTTCCAAAGAAGATTATGTTGTTGGGTTAGTGAGATATGGATAAAATTACCAATTATGAGTTGTTACCAGATCATCAATTAATTATGAAAACGTCTTTTCTACAACTATCCAGGTTATAAAAATCTACTGATGAAAAAAGTCAATACTAATCAACAGAAAAGATATAATTTTTCACCATAGTAACATCTGGCTTCACATACATCAGAAACACTCTAGAAATTAAAATAGTTTGAATGAGAAATTATGAAACATCCGCTGTATTTTCCCAATCTTGGCATTATTAGATTTTTATTTATTTTGAAATTTCTAAAATCCACATTATTGGGAAAAAGTTTAATACAATGATTGATATCCAACGGGAGTTTGATTTATTCTTTATGAAAAATAAAAAAAACTATTGTAAATAATATTGAAAACTTAAAATTAAGATGAGAAGTGAACATCAATAAATAATATTTTCAATTAAAATTAAAATGTCAATTTTTTGTTTCATTTAAAAACTTTCTCTAAAAAACAGTATTATAAATAGAATGACCTTATATGTAGAGACATCCAAATGTAATGCCTAGATTTATGTTTTATTAAAAAAAACTATACATTTTTTTTAATAAAACACAAATCTAGGCGTCACATTTGAATGACCCTATATATATATATATATATATATATATATATATATATATATATATATATAGAGAGAGAGAGAGAGAGAGAAAGAGAGAGAGAGAAAGAGAGAGAGAGAATGTTTTTTAACGTGATGAAACTTTAAATTGAATCCCTATCGAAAGTTTTATTTAACCTAAAAAAACACCTATATATTATATATGTATACACATGTGTGTGTGTGTATGTGTGTATGTATATATAAAATTATGAAAAGAAATGGTTTTTGAGGTTAGATTGAACTGTCTATATAGATTAAATATAAATTTCTATCACTCTTAAAAAAATATATAAAGAGGAATTATTTATTTATAATAAAGTAAACTTGTCACAGTATTGAAACGAATTATAACTTTTGAATTTTCTTAAAAACTCTTAGAGATTTTTCACACATTTCAACATTTCATCGAACAAATCGTCTTGACTTACAAAATCGTTAAATAATATAAAAAATAAAACCTATCAAGAAATAATGTTTATTTATTTCTCAGAAATAGTTCATACTTCCATGAACATTGTTCACACATTTTCAGTTACTTGCAAAAACTAAATTCTCGTTTTTATCTCTCGACGTCCAATCAATATAAAATGGAACAACTGTTTCCATACAACGAACATTTTATTTCATTTTGTACGACATTTTATCGACTGTACATCGTTTTGTAAAGCAGCTACGACACAAGTTGATTTTCGTTATTAGCGGACATAACAGTTTAATATATGTACACGAGCTTCGTACATTTTTAAATGATGTCGCTCGCTCAGCTACATCTTCATTCATTCATTCGTTTGTTCGTTTCGAACGCGTTGAAATATTCACAGTTCGAATTTTTCTCGTGCCTATAAACGCGTTTGTTAATTATTTATGATGGCATTGAACGTCGGTCGATTTTCAAATGTAACACAGATGTGTCCATACACGATAATACGTCGAAAATGATCTCTCTTCATTCAGTACACGTTTAAATTGTTTCAATAGAGCTATTTGTATCCAAACAAGAGATATATTCAGTTATTAACGCTGTTTTTACAAACACGCGTGTTCGGATTTTGTCGGCGATTGCAGCAGATAAAAATTAATAGATTTAATTTAATTTACAGTCACGTGACTAATTCAGACCGGAATAAAAGTTCTATTTTACACATTTGTCACATTACGAAATGACAAGTTCGTTCGTGAATTTCATTTTTCATTCGAAAAGTTATTCTAGACGTGAAAATGTTTTCAATGTACAAAAAGTTTTTTTAGTTGAAATCTTGTTATATTCAATGTAATTCTCTTGTACTGTTTATGCATTAAGTAACAAGTTTTCGTGATTGTATTAAAGAACGAAACTTCACTGTTAGTTGTTCTGTGTGTCGGGTTTTATCTCAGGAACTGGTGGTTTTAAATACATTTCGACGGGATGAATGTTTTCAAACTGTGAAGTGGTCGTACTGATTACGGTTTTTGTAACGTTTTATATTAAAAAACAACATAATTGACAGAGTGTTTCGTATAGTAGAGTTTAGTGAATAGTTGATTTAATTACATAATTACTGATTAATACAGATACAAAAATGAAATAAGATATTTTTAAATAAATATTGAAATAACACTTTATAATAAATATATTTATATTAAAATAATAAAGAGACAAATGTCTAAAAAAGAACTCAAAAAATATAAAATATGATTTTTAAAAATCATATTTTCAAACACACACACACATATATATGTATATGTATGGAAAGAGCTAAGATTTCTTTTGTATAGTTTGTGAAAAATAGTCGAACGGAAAATATATGGAGCCAATTAATTCTTTTCTTCAATTAAGGTTAATAGTGTGTCGTTATCTAACGCCATTCTTTTTCTAATTAGAAATTCAGGTTTTAATGAAAGCTGATATATTTCCTACGACCAAACTAGAAATCAGAACATTCGGTTTGCATTTTAATTTGCTAATTCTTTTAACGATTCTCGTTACTATAGAATTTTTTTTTACAATTTTATTTTTATACATAAATTGATTTAATTCCAAATCTATAAAAAGTTATAAAATCTTACAAAATGTTGCAATAAAAAATTCTTTTGTGGTAAAAGTAAATTGATTACAGTATGAAACATAGTGATATTTTTTGTTTATTAATATTATAAAAATTTAAATAACTGAAAATTAAATTGGAAAAAATATTCATCCAAAATTAATTTTTATAAATAAATATATTTTCAACAATTATTCGAATTTGATTTGTCTTTAAGTCAGATAAAATATTTTATAAATATTAATAACTTTTCACTATTTATTACAATACAGAAAAAATCACTTTAACAGAAATGAGACATTCAATTCAACACTTCACGAATTTAATAATTGAAATTTTAATAATAAGTATTTAGTAATCACTTATTGTTCACTTTATTTGCTGAAAAGCATTTAAACGGATATTATAACAATGTTGGTGAGTGTAGTATAAATTTTATTTCATAATTTAATTTTTTAATGATAATAGTATGGCAAACATATGAATACTGAACAATTTTAACATTTTTTAAAGTAGATCTGAGTAAATTATTTAAAAATTATTTAATTAAAAATGAAATTTATTTGTTTACAAAATATTTTTTTTTAAAAAAAACATTTGTACATTTTTTTCAGAATATACTTCACTTTTATAATTGGACAAATTAGTTTATTAGCAAAAAGTTTTTTTGAATAAAACTTTAATAAATTTTTAATATTGTTATTTAAATTACTTTTTGTAGTCATGTATAAAATATTAATAATAATAATAATATATATATATATATATATATATATATTAGGTTGGCAAATATCTCCCTTCCGCCTTCTGGTCTTTTGAATTTCGCAGCTATGTACAAAAAAAAAAAAAAAAAAAAAGCGGAAGGGAGATACTTGCCAACCTAATATATATATATATATATATATATATATATATATATATATATATATATATATATATATATATATATATATATAGGTCTAAAACACAAGAACGTAATTAAATGTGGATTGTCATATCTTTATGGAAAATTAAAAAAAATATTCACTTTTAATTACCGGCGAATCTATTTTTTGTACAACTAATGGTAATTATGAAAGTAGTAATTGCATTTTTGTCAAAATATTGACAAACGATTTAAAGAATATAAAATATTTTTTTATAAAACTATGATTTTAAAAATTAATATCTGAAGATCATATAATATAAATGTTGGATATTGCATTTAATTAATAATTTGATATTTTAGAAGAAGAATGTTAATATTTTCTTAGTTTTTTAAAAATATTCATTTTATTCTCAGTCACATTTGATACACATATTTAGTATAACTATCCCATAAACAAATATTTCAATTTTAGATCCATCTTTATTTAGTAACAATGCCTTTTTTCATTTATTATTTTATTTTATTTATGTATAGAACACAAAAATTGTAATTTCAGTAATACGAAAGTGAGTCAAATATCAGGAACGTTGACAATATCAAAACTAACACAAATATACACAAGATACATAACATACAAAAAACATAACATAAATAAAATACACACACACACACACACAAAAATTCCAAAAAAGTGGTAAAAGTGTTTTAACTCTTATCGGTCGGTGTGTTTTTAGAGAAAATTTCTGCTAGATCGAAGTTTATTACAGTTTTTAACAGTTTTGTGTCAGTTATAATTTTTTTAAAATTTGTTACTATAATTTTAAATTTGAATAAAAAACAATTCATTTTTACGAAAATACTTGTTTATTGCATGTTTACTTCGTAATTTTTATAATCAAATAATTTATGATATCGATTTACATGGTTCCTTTGTGGCGACATATGACTAGAAATCTTACTACGAATGATTCCTGTATGGCGATATTCAACCGATAAGGGTTAATATTAGCAAAAACTATTGTACTGTATATAGGAAAACGACTTGTGTGTACATTTAAAAAATAATAATTTAATAAAAAGTACGAAAAAAAATTTGGTTTATATTTCACTGATCCTCATTTAAAATAATTGATACTTTATTTTGCTTAGCTATTGAAAAATACATTAGTGAAGAAATTGATCAGTCATTTTTTATTAAAAGCTTTTAACAAACATTATTATTTATGGTTAAATTGGTTATCTATTAAAAAAAAAGAATTTTATTGCACAGAAAAAAAAATTTTAATCTATTTTAAGATGAAAATAAAAATGATAAATCTATTTACTCGAAAAGTACAAAAAATATTTTCTTGGTGTAGTAGACATGTGGGTTATTTACAATAATTTACTAGTGAAATCATACAATCACCACTACACAAAAAACAATTACAATTAAATTAAAATATTTGAGTGATAAATTTTAATAATGATTTCCAGCCGACACGTTCCGTTTCCATATGTATTAATTGTAACCGGCGACGCTCACATGTGGACAGTTACGATCAGCTTAAGTTAATTACGATGCGATGCGCTCATTTGTGTGTAATTACATCCGGTTGCAGTTAAATACGATTGGATGCGTTCGTTTATGAATATTAATTAGGGTCGTGTCTGTTTAATCATCAGTCGTAGCAATCATTAGCGGTTAATTATAGTAAAACGTTTTAACTGTGATTGATTGTATTGTTTAGGTTCATTTTAATGACGAGAAATTCGTTTTTATTGTCGGATGTTTATGTTTAAGATAAGTCTGATTTTGGTTTTCATTTGAATTCCTTAATTACATTTTCAGTTATTACTTTTAAATATTACAACAGTTATCTTTTCATATATATATATATATATATATATATATATATATATATATATAGAGAGAGAGAGAGAGAGAGAGAGAGAGAGAAGAAAAATTGTAGAACTCAATCTTTAAAATTTTATTTTCATTGTAAACAAATATATGTAATAAATTTATGGTGTGCATTTAGATTTGCAAAACGTATCGTGTTTTTCAATTTTTTTAAAAAAATATTTTAAATCCTTTTGTATAGGATTATTCAACTATGACGCTTAAATTTATGTTTTATTAAAAAGAAACTATATACATGTTTATTTATACACCACTCTATACACATGTTTTTTTTTAATAAAACACAAATCTAGGCGTCATATTTATATAACCCTATATTTCTTTACAAATAATACCAAATTACATTCTATATTTTTTTCAATATCTATCTTTATCTATTATTGTTACTATTTGACTTGTGTAGCAATTTATAAACTTTTTGACTTTTTTAAAATTACCATTTTGATCATTTTTTTTGTCGACTATAACCATTTTTAATATTTTCTATAGCTATTCATAAATTTTATCTTATAATTAAATTGTGAAAAAATGGAAATAAGAAATTTCGATTACAAAAAAGTGACGTGTACACAATCTGAAGATATTACAAGAAGATAATGTAAATTATATATATATATATTAAAATAGAAGTTGTTGATTGTAAATAGAAATAGAAAGAAGCCAACAGACTGATAATCAAATGAAAAAAGAATTAACATTTTCATTAAAACTTTATAAAAGAAGAAGGTAATAAATTAGTTAATCTGAAAGAAATTGACTAATCGGTTAATGTAAAAAAGAATAACCAATGGTTTTGTACTGGAAGAAGTTAAAAATTCCAACACAAGAGGAAACATAAGAGTCAAGAAGCACAAAACAAAAAATGGATTTCTTAGTTAGTTATCAAAAAGTTGTTAAAAATAAAATTATTTTTCCTTAAATTGAAATTATAATTTTTAAAAATTGTAAGTTGAAAATGAATCATTTTTTAATCATTTAGATTTTTTTTATCGAAAATTTAGAAAAAGCATTGAATACAGACAAAAGTAATAATTGTTTATTGAACAAGCTCAACAGTTTTTTAAAACTAAACACACACACATACATAATAAATATATATATATTAGGGGTACCAGACGAAAATTTCGTTTTTTTAAATAAAAAATATACTTAATATATGTATATATATATATATATATATATATATATATATTACCATATTAATTATATATTCTCCCTCGAGAGCTATAACTTTCTTTCATCTTTCTAATAATTTTAATATGCCATTTGCATAAAAATCTTTTGATTTGGATGAAAAATAGACATCAAGACCCGTTTTCACTTCTTCGATATTCTTAAAATTTTTGTCGGATAAAAAGTGCTGTATTAATCTAAATAAATGGTTATCCGATGGAGTAAGATCGGGTGAATATGGTGGTTGAATAATTACATTCCTTTCATATACCATTAATTTATTCCGAGTAATTTTAACTGTATGAGGTCTCGAATTATCGTGTTGAAAAAATATGTTTCCTCTATTGAATATTCTAGGTCTTTTTACACAGATTGCTTCTTTTAATCGTTCCAGCTGATCACAATAGAACTGTGCGTTATAGTCTGACCATATTTAAGAATTTCATATTGAATAATTCCTTTACAATTCCGCCATACAGACAAAAGGACCTTTTTGACTGTTAAGTTCGGTTTCGACGTTGCCAGTGGTACCTGACTTTTAGAAAGCTACTATTTTTTGCGGCATTGGTTCGAGTACATAACCCATTTCTCATCCCCTGTCACAAGATGTCGAAGAAATGTTGAATTTTCCTCTAATTTTATTAATTCTTGACACATTAGAACCCATACAGATTTGCTTTCATCATTTAAATGATGCGGTATCCACACACCCTGTTTATGAATCTTGCCAATTATTCTTAAATGTTCTTGCACACTAGACCAAGAGTATCCGAGTGTATCTACTATTTGTTAAATAGATTTGATCGGATTTGCTTCAATTTCAATGCGTAATACCTCATTGTCCACTTTCACCACCCTCTCACTTCGAGGTTTATTTTTTAAGTCAAAATTTCCACTTCGAAATTGTTTGAACCACCTCTGATACTGCCGAATAGTCAATATGTCCCGGTAAATGTCCCAAATTTTTTTTGTCGCAGTTGTTGCATTACTTTTTTGATGAAATTCGTATAACATGCAATTTCCTAAAAATGGATTATCCGGCACAAATCCTTCTATTTAAAATAGAGCGCAAAAAAATGTAATTTCTTTTGAAAGTTGTGCTTTAGATGTCCATCAATCAATAGCAAAAGAAATACATGTTAAAAGATTGACAGTCGAAACACAACTGACCATTGAAAAGGAAGATTCTAAAAAACGACATTTTCATCCGGTACCCCTATTATATATATATATATATATATATATATATATACATGTTTGATGTGTGCATGTGTATGAAAAATGGAAAATATTTTAAACATTTAATAACAAAAGATATTCACTAAAATATATTTAATTATAATAATATATATATTTTTAATTTAATTTGAAAAACTTTGAACATTTACTTAATTGATTGTATTGATAATACATTCTCCATTTACACACTTCAGTCATGGTAATGGTACATATTTTTGTTTATGAAAACGCATTTCTTCATACACATACAAAACTCGTATACAATAGTGAAGAGGAGTACATTTCACGTAAGTGATTTCCAATTTTTTTGAACAAGCAAACAATGGTTTCGCGTACGTTGTACACACACACACCCACCCACACAAACAGTGCCACGTTGGCACTGTTTCCATAGTAACGAACGTGCATTGTAAATCAAACCGGTTGCACAGAGGTACAGACGACGGACGCCCCTGATAACAAATCGCGTGTCCGGACACGCTTGAAAAAAGCTAACGTGATGAATATCCTTTCGAAGCCAGCGACAACCATCGCATTCTCTCCTTGTTCAATACGTGTACAGTGCCTGCACGCGAAATAACCGTTCGACAAAACAAAGACACATAAATTTCGTTCAAAGTAGATGAATGCGTTGTAAAGATAACGAATATTCTTATTTCCTCTGAGAGGATAAACAGGTCTGTGTATTAGTCGATGATGTGCACACGTAGACGTTTTTCTTGCAAAACCAGTCGTCGATTTGTTTCGTTCGATAACGCGAACGGTTATTTTTTTTTAATTCTGATTGAGAAATCGACGTCTGCAACGTTTTTCTGTTCGAAATATAAATTTGTTTTCGTCGGTTCTGAATCAACGGACCAACGGAAAATGTTCAGATATCACGCCGAAAGGGCAACGTCCAGAAAATAATATTTTCTACTTTTATCGTTTATTGCTAGAGTAAATCTAAAGGTTGATATCTCTTAGTAGAAATAAGTTTAGAATTTTACTAAGTGATATCTTTTATGCATGTTTTTTATTATAATAATTTTTCGTATTTTCTATATAAAAATTGTTTACATTTTAAAATAGTTTCTGAAACGTGAAATTCTTCTGCAATAAAATGTATACGTTTTTAATTGAAAATAAATAATATGAAGATTTATCAAACGATTTTTTTATATAAGGTTTTCCAATAAGAATGTCAGAACTTTGACACTTAATGACAGCCATGTTTGAATTTTTTAAAAAATTATTTTGTTTTCAACTCAGTTTAATTTGACAAATTATCATACAATATTTAACACTCCAACAACGCTTAGATATTATAAAAACTTGAATAAACTTATTGAAACAAAAATTTAATGAGTCCATTACTTCACGAAATGGACACATCAATTGGCCACCAAAATCATGTAATCTAACTTCATTGGATTACTTTTTGTGGAGTTATTTGAAACCATTGATTTATGTTGATAAATCACAAATAACAGAAGTGTTAAAAATAAACATTGAAGGTGTAATTCATGAAATTGGATCACAATTATATGAAAGAGTGACTGAAATTAGACTAAACAAATGTACTATGTCAAACGAAGTCGTGGTGGTAATATGAGTGAAATTGTATTCCATCAGAAATTCCATAGAATATACTTAAAAATAAATAAATAAATTCTTTTAGTAAATTCTTTTTCAATTTAAACTTTTGAAACGCTTATTGGAAAACACTATACAATTACGAAATTGTTAGAAAGAAATAATTATTACAATTTTATTTTAAGATACTGCTTCGATCATTTTTTCAATTTTTAGATATTATCATAAAAAAAATTTCTTTTTATTTATTACTAAATTTAATTGATACAATTTTTTCTTAAACCCAGCAAAATTACATTTTTCTACTGGATTTTTTTTTGAGATAATAATATATGGAAAATAATTTTAGAAAGTGCACCTATCTACAATTTTTACATTGATATACTATAGATTATTTTTTATTTTGGTAAATATTTATTGAACTAACTTGCTTCAACATAAATGAGACAAGATTCACTTTATATACATATTGTAGTTTATCTATTTTCATCTTTTATGAAAATTATTATATTGGGATTTGAATATTAACAGATCATTTCAATAATGTTAAAATGGATTTACTACAATACTGATATTGTGATAGAAGTAATTTATGTCCAAATGGGAATAATTTTACATATTATAATGATGAATGATGATCGATTCGAATTAGTTTGTGAAGCATATAGGAATTTTCTATATACATTACCGTATAATCCGGCTTGTAAATTTAATTGATATAAATAAAAATGCTTTATGAAGCTCTTATATATATATATATATATATATATATATATATATATATATACACATATGAGTTGAGTTATAAATAATTTCCATTATTGAGAGTAAATTTTAATGACTCATTACTTATCCTAATCACTCATTACATGTGGCAAATTTTTATTTGTTTGTATTAAGTGATTAATGCAGAGTCTTGTTACGACAGTGGAAAATTATACATTGTATTCAAATAAATTATTGGCAGTAAAATTGAAAGATCAAAAGTGCACATTCAACTATGTAATATCATTAAAGTTTAAGCTAGGAAAAATGCTATAGAGACAAGTGAAAAAATATGTAGTGTGTATGGTAAAGGAATCATAACTGGCGGGAAAGAACGAAATTGGTTTGAAAAATTTCGTAGTAATAAGAAATAATCAAATAGAAAAATCTTATAAAACGTACAGAAAGAAAAAAATAAGTTTATGGAACACCAGATGACATACAATGGTTTTTTTAAGAACACTTGAAAGAAAATTGCTCAGTAAAAATGAGAGAATAACCAAGAATAACTTGCCTAAAGAGGACTATAAAAAATGATTTTTAAAATTTATAAAGAAATAAAAAACATGTTTTAGGTAGGAATATAAATCCGTAGTGACAAAATTTCATTCTAGTGAACGATGAAGAAGTTATTGAAAATATTGTTTTAAAAATAACTGCTGATAAAAATCAATTTCTCGCAAGATACTAAAATATCGGCACAAACATTTATAAATTTTTTTTTAAAAAAATGGTGTTTTATTCTCATTAACACAAAAATGAAAAAGAAGTAAATGATGAAAACTTATGAAATCTTATAAGATAGAGAATGTTTCATTTGTGTAATAACGAATTTAAAAATTGAAGTAAAATTTTAACAATAAAAATTAATTTAGGAAAATCTTACTAATTAACTAAAAAAATAGATTATAAACTATTTTTCATAGTAATATAATTTTTTATTTGTTTCAGGTGAGTTTTTGACAACAATATTTTGTGGTAAGAGTTTTAGAATATTTTTTTAATAAAGACTTTTAATTATTTAATAATTTTTGAATCTATATATTGTAATATAAAAACATAAATCGTATCATTATTTTTTTCATAAAATTGTTTAGGGTGCCTCAAATGAGACTAAAATGTTTATAGATACATTTACTTCCTTACTATTATTTAACACTTTTCATTCTTTTTTGAATCATCCTCTTTCTTTTTTTCTATACATACATATATATATATATATATATGTGTGTGTGTGTGTGTGTGTGTGAGAGAGAGAGAGAGAAAGAGAGAGTAATCTTAATTAGAATTGGCCAATAAATGAAAATGAGCCAGTCGTATAACAAAAAGAGGGAACCATGGATAAACAAGAGAAGTGATTAATTGAAAACCTAGATATATACAAAAGGGGTTCAAGAAAAGAAACTCAAGAATAAAGAGATAAGAAAATTCATTGGAATGAAAAAAAGAGGAAGATATTGAAACGATCGAAGTGGTATTTTGGAAGAGGTCTTTCATTCATCTGTTAAGGGGAGCTAATGATGTTGTTAATATATTCCCTCCCATTGAATATTTTTTCAAATTATATATTTAAGGTATTGATAATAATGTATAATATATACGAGTATTATCATTTTTTTAAAAAATAATTATTGTTAAATATCATTCTAACAGTACAGATATCTTGAATTTTTCTCAAGACATATTTTTTCTTACAATTTTATAAATATCTTTTTATTAACTTATGAATTTTAAATGTCAAAGAGATAAAATATGAAATAAATGAATACGGAAGCGGACACAATATGAAACTTGAACAAAATGATACCAATTATCTTTATTACTTTTACAATGTTTTAAATTATTTCACAATGCTTTATACATACACACACAAACATATATATATATATATATATATATATATACATTTTTTTTTCTAGAAACGTTGATTAAACTTACATTTGACTCCTACATTTTTAATTTATAATTCGACGTAGTACCACGTACATTAATTTATATTCTGGAAATACGTGTTACATTGATATAAAATTGAAACAAACATGACCAATTTGTGATTAGGCAGAAAGCAAAACTAATAGTTGTATACACGAATTCACTTGGTAACAAACTTCTATAAATATATATATATATCCATATGTGACTGGAAACACCTAAAAGGTTAAACGAACTCATTCATAACAATGTTCGTTACTAATGTCACAAACAACTGGTGTTTGTTTCGCGAACAATGAGCAAAGTCGACGGTACATTCGCACCGTCAGACTGGAAAATTGGCCGTTTTATATTCGCCGAACGGACGATTTCATAGCAGGGCGCCATTGTGCTGCGCGACTCTTACCCAACATTTATGACACCGGAAGTTTTATGCAATTTTCGTAGCTGGGAGGCTTTGGTCTGTTTTTTTACTATATTGTATACGTACTTTTACCAGTTAATGAATTAAGGATGTAGTGTATATTTTAATTATATTTTTTATTGTGTCATAATATATTTTGTAAGCGCAGGAAACTTTTGGAAATTTGTTTTCATTTTTTTTTTAAATAAAATTTAATAGAGTAGAAATACACAGTATATATAATTCTTAAATAACACAAATAATGCAGACATACATACACACACACACACACACACACATATATATATATATATATATTTGATAATGATGGAATAATTATCTAAATACAGTAAATCAAAAATAAATAATTATTGAACACTTTCATAAAATCCTGTGATATTTATATTGATTTTTATGTAGATTAATATTATTTTTGTAATAGAAATAATCAATAAAATTATTTAAAAAGTATTTAAATTTCAATTATATATATTAAACGATGATTAGGAAGGACAAAATGGTTCCTAAATATAGGGTTTTCTAATAAGAATGTCAGAGCTTTGACAGCTGGTGGCAGCCATGTTTGATTTTTTTAAGCTGATTTTAATATTTCAACTAAATATAGTTTGGCAAATAATCATAAAACGTTTAATACTTTAACAACGTTTAGAAATTGTAAAAACTTCAAAAGTTTAATAAGTCCATTATTTCACGAAATGGGCTCATTAACTGGCCACCAAAATCATGTAATCTAACTCCATTGGATTATTTTCTGTGGAGTTATGTGAAATCATTGGTTTATACTGATAAACTGCAAACAATAGAAGCATTCAAAATAAATATTGAACGTGTAATTAATGAAATTGAACCACAATTATCTGAAAGAATGACTAAAAATTGGACTAAACAAATGCACTATGTTAACACTAGGTTTACGGAACGCGTCATTTTGACACATTTCGAATTTCATGAGGGAATTTACAGAAACCGTTTACATTTTTCTTCTATCACTTGTACTGACTTTTATCCATTTAACGAGACAAATAAAATAACGAAATTAATTTTCTTCAAAACTTTCTAATTTATAAATTATGTATGTGGTATACCTATCTCTACGACACGCGTCAAATTGACGCAATCGTAAAATAAGCATTAATGCTAGTTGGAAAACTCTGATACAGAAAAAACAATTTGGTATGCTCGGAAAGCATATGAAGCAAAGTCACTAAAAGATTTTTATTTATGGTCGAAGAAATGGGGACCCGTGTGCTTTCTTCTTGAGCACAATGCCTAGAGATCAATTTAGGCAAATTCTTCGATTCATATGATTTGATAAAATAACAGAACGATCTGAACGTTTAATTACAGATATATTTGCATTGATATCTGAAATATGGAACAAATTTATACATAATAGTCAATCCTGTTATAAACCTCACGAAAATATTTCAATAGACGAGCAACTATTCCCTACGAAAATCCGATGCAGATCCACGCAATATATGCCAAATAAGCCACATAAATTTGGCATACAGTTTTGGTTAACAGTAGATGTAAATTCAAAATATCTAAAAAATGGTTTCCCTAATCTGGGTAAAAATGAAACGCAAACTTCAACAATTTTGGGTGGATTTTGTAGTTTAAAGTTAGCCGAACCATATTTACATCAAGGCAGGAATATAACAACTGATATTTTTTTTTCAGTATATATGTGTACAAGATACGCGAAATAAATGTAATGTTATATCATGTTAAATATTATAAATTTTAAATAAATGTATATCTTATAGTATGATTTGTAAGTTAATACTGTATAATTGTTGTTTTTAAGTTGTTTTTTTTAAGAAAATGTATGATTTTGTTCATGCGTCAAATTGACGCGTGACCGTAGAGATAGATATACATGAAACGTCTGTAAAGCTAGTGTTAAGCGAAGTCGCAGTGGTCATATTAGTGAAATTGTATTCCGTCATTAATGCCATAGAATATGTTTAAAAATAAAATAAATATATAACTAATTAATTAAATACTTTTTGTTTTATTTCTATTTAAACTTCTGAAACACTTATTGGAAAATCTCTATACATCGAAAACCTCTTTTAACTATACTTCACGACACAATTTTGTTTGAATAGCATAATACTTGCTATCTTACTGTATCATCTTTCTTTACAGTCGTTACGAAACTCTTCTACAGTCAAAACATTCATCGTCTTTATAACTCTCGAGTCACGTTCGCCAGTAATATAATTAATAAATTGTAATTAAGTACATCGTTTACTAAAATTTTCAATATACTCTTTAGTAGGTGTATATATATATATATATATATATATATATATATATATATATATATTCACATTGTATGTATCTTTTGGTTATAAGCGACGCGGCCGTATCATCTAACACTAAAATGCTGTACCATCTCAAGGTTTTAGATTTAACGAGTACGGAAATTGCTACTTAATTGATATTTTCACTTAATTAAGACAGACCTTATTTTAACTTTATTATATATTTATATATATATATATATATATATAATCAGTACAAGGTCATATGTTCATCGTTACCTGCTCAGAAAATAATTAAGAGTTATGTTATAACATTTTCGAAGACTGGTACATCTCAACTACCCGACATACAAGCACCGTTTGATCCATTTCACTGGTGGAAATATCCAGACGAGATTTATGTACGCCGTATTTGATTACATTCCGAGCGAAATTAAAATATATTAGTAGTGGGTCGTAGGATTTTAATTCGCGAATTGTGCTCGTCGTAATCTAATTATACAATTTTACATCCGTTATTGTTGAGGATGATTGATGTTTCTGATACAATCTGGACGGTAATTTAATGTGCGAGATGAACGTTCGTTCTATCAAAACTCGAAACAATGGGTCGACATTTAATATGTACTTGTTCCGTTAATAATTATTAATTAGTGTGTATCTAAACTGTGGCATTCATTGGACGTTTTTCAAATCGGAGGAATTTGTTACCGAGTTGAAATGAATCGTGAGAATTTTAATGCAAGTCGCTTATTTTTCAACGGGACGTTTTATCACTCATATTTCATATCAACTAATTATATGTATAATTTAGAAAAAATAACAAAATGGGATTAATTGATAAATTATTTTAATTTCTTTAACATAAACAAATAATTTTCTCAAAAATAAATGAAAGAACTGATTTCTCAATTTTGATTAATATAGAGTTTTCCAATAAGCGCTTCAGAAATTTAAATGGAAATAAAATAAAAGGTGTTTAATTATTTATGATTTTTTTATTTTTAAGCATATTCTATGGCATTAATGATAGAATACAATTTCACCCATAAAACCACTACGACTTTGCTTAACATAGAGTATTTGTTTAGTCCAATTTTTCGTCACTCTTTCACATAATTGTAGTCCAATTTCATGAATTGTTCAATGTTTATTTTAATACTTCTGTTGTTTGTGGTTTATCAGCATAAACTAATGATTTCATATAACTCAACAGAAAATAATCCAATAAAGTTAGATCACATGATTTTGATAGCAAGTTGATGGGTCCATTTCGTGAAATAGTGACTCATTGAACTTTTTAAGTTTTTACAGTTTGTAAACGTTGTTGAAGTATTAAACGTTCCATGATAATTTGCTAAACTATACTGAGTTTAAATGTCAAAATGCGCTTAAAAAAATCAAATATATCTTCCATCAGCTGTCAAATTTCTGTCATTCTTATTAGAAACCCCTATGCAATAAAAAATAAATAAACTTAAATATACAAATATAGGCTTATGTACTTATGAAGAAATTAATGGATGATAAAGACGAATAGAGAAAAATTGTTGCTAATCGATTTTAGAGTTAAGAAAAAAAATCATTTTTTTATAAAGCTACCTGAGCTTACAATTGTGAATATTTAAATTTGATTTAATTTTTTATGCTACCAGAATACTTTTTATACCTGTATATTGAATTAATTGGTTAGATAGTATTTTTTAATGAATTGATAATTTAAATAATTAAGAATTGATATCTTGTTCTTTATTAAAATTACCTCCATCAAATTCATTGCTATAGGTATTTATATTAAATATTTATAATTGGTTTAGCACTAAGATTGATTTTTAAAAAAGAAAAAACTTTTTAAAAACAAAGATATTTTAAGAATATTCAATGAATATTTTTTATTTTCCATTAATTATTTATTGATTAAAAAACAGACGAAAAATTTAACTACAGAAGGATATATTTTAGAGCAGTTACTAATTTTTTGCATATATCGTATAGATCATTCACCATAAAATTTTAAGATTTTCTAAAAATTTTAATAACCATTGATTATTTATACTATCTGCTGATGTGTAATTCTATGGTGGAAGTTCATTATTAATTAACCATCTGAATATGTATTTGTCAATAATTTCAATAATAATTACTAAATACCTTTATAAAATTTGTGATGTTGGATTTTGCGGAAAAATTGAAAAATATATTAGAAAAAAATGTTATTATAAAAATAAACAATTCTGTCTTTCATATTTAAAATTTCGATTTATAACTTAATTTGACATTTATTTCAATTATCCTATTTAATTAGAAATCAATTAAAATATAAGTTAATTTTATATAATATGCAAGTAGTTAATTTTATACTATGAAGATTTAGTTGTCTCGTTTTATAATCTCCGAAGACATGTCTATGTATGTTTGCTAAAAAAAACTCATGTGGAAACAAGACAGTTTTTATAAAAAACCAACATATAAAAAACAGTGTTAACACAGGTACCTGAGTCTCGAGCGCAATTCCTGTGAATAATAATAGCAAAACTTACAGAACGAACCTCATGAAAAATGCATGAACGACATACATTTTTCACTTTTCGAGTTATTCAAAAACAAGTTCGCGAATTTCGTTAAAACCAAAAAATCAGTTATATTGTTTGCCAGGTGATTTGTATGGACGCCTTTTCGAATTTACTAGACACATAACACCATGCGGAGATTTCATTTTATATCCTGTCGAAATGTCTATTTTTAGACTTGAATAGAAATGTGTTCACAATATACAGAAAAAAAATTGTCATCGTTTTGTATATGAAATGCAGGAAAGAGGGACGAGATGAACATTTATATACACGCAAATATATATGTGTGTGTCTGTATTTTTTTGAAGTTTTCCTATATTAAGTATTTCATATAAATTCTTGGAATGTTCAAAGGTAAATTCATTTTCTCTTTGAACATTTTATCATCTCGTCCGTTCTTTTTTTGTTACTGAATACCAATAGTAATATTTGATGAATGTTAATCTTTTTTAATTCAATTACAAGAATATTTAATTTCGTTTAATTGTAATATAAAATATCGTTGGGAAAAATTGACATCAAAGAGTGTTTCTTTCATTTTCACAAATTTCACAAATTCGTTTAACGGAAAAATCCATCGCAATTATTATTAGTGAAATGTTTGACAACTGAACTTTTATCTCACTGTCACTGAAAATAATATCATTTTATATATTTGTGTGTGTAAACGTGACATAAGTTCTATTGAAATTTCACTTCATTCAAACAGACAACAATCATCACGTTCGCGTCGTACACATAAAAGATAATGTATTGTGCGATTTCGTGTTCCATCGGCATTGTCTGTACTCAAAACATCAATTTTGGACATTCAATGTAATCTTTAAATGGATGTATGCACGTTTTCGGTCACTGTTTTTGAAATATTCTACTATTTGCTCATACGACAATCACAATATCATCTATGAATAGCGATCATATTTGCCCGATCAGATGAATTAAATGAAATTTCAAATCCAAGATTGAATTTAACAGAAACTTACTTTAATTCTATAAGAAATTTTCAAATATATACTTGAATTCATAATATTATATTGTATATATGTATGTATATACAGGAAATTTTTTTCTGATTTTACACTCTATTAACTTTTTATTTTCTAATCTCCCTACAAATTGAATTTAAATTTAATTCTTTTTGGATCATTACATAAAAGTTCTTATAAAATTTTTTCCTATGATAAAATACTATAGATTTTAGGTTATACATCTCTTGTAGGGCTTTCGTTCCTCTAACAATGCCAATTCAATAAGATTTTTTATTAGAGTTTCATAACAATTATTTTTTATTAGTTAAAATTTTCAGCTTCATGCTAAATCTCCAACTTTGTAAAGAAGACTTTTTATAATATACAGAATGGCAAAATGCGACTAAAAGATGGAAACTAATATAAAATGTCATTTTTCAGTCTCATTTGGGCTGTCTTATATTTGATTAAAATACATAAAGTTATTTGTTCAACTAATTCTACTTGTCATATACTATGACAAAATTTAAATATGTGTGTGAATATAATTCATTTATGCATTGTTTATAATATTATATATATATATATATATAATATTAGACAAAAAACAAACTTACAATTCTAAATTCACAAAATTATTTCACAGGAAAATTAGGTATCTACTAATAAATTCTTTTTTATTCATTCACACAAATTAACTATCATAAACATCATTGTAAATTAAAAAAATATCAATAATTATTTATTTTCAATTTTCTTTATTAATAAGATAATTACCATTTCGATTCAATGCCATCATTATCAAAATACTGTGTTATAATCTAAGTTTTTAATTGGAGATTAAAGGGTCTAAACGTTTTTAACCTAGATTTTATAACGTAATGCTCTAATAATATTGACATTGCCGTCGAAATACAAATCAGGTTATAAATGTTTAAAGTAAACTATGAATAATTATTAAACAATTTTTCAGTATTGGGATGATATTTCCAATTCGTGACAGTTTGAAAACAAATAATGAATATTTTTTACAGACATTATTCGTTTTAGCATTGTTGTTAAATTACTTTGTAAAAATAAATTACTCACCCGCAACATCATGAAAGTTTCACACCTGAAAAAATTAATGCAAATGAATATAAAAGATTTATAAGTACGAGTAAGTACATAAAGATTTTTAATACGATTATTTTGAAAATTTATAAATAAAAAAATTTCTGTCTCTCTTGATTAGTAATACAAAAAATATTCCTAATTCTAAGAGAATAAAATATGAACTTTAAAGTGACCGAAGAATTAAAAAAAAAACGATATAGAATAAAATATATATGGGAGTAAGATTGAAAAATAAGGGTTTTTAAATTGTAAATATGAACTTTAGAGCGACTAAAATAACGAAAAAAAGGATATAGAATAATATATATATCAAAAGTTGAATCTAAAAAGGAGGATGTATACATTTCAATCTATTAAATTTATAATAACAGCTTTTGTTAAAATTGGTAGTTATAAAAGTAATAAAGGAGTAATAATAGTAACAGTTTATTTAAATAAAGGTTATTCATGGTAATTGATATTAATAACTGGTAATAAAATCAACTGCCCCAAAAATAGGGAATACTCCTATAAGATGAAGGGTGGATTAAATGTGGATACTCTAAATTAGGAGAGGGTAAAAGTTCATATTGACTCAATTCCTCTTTTAGAAGAAGCGCTTAAAAAATTTAAATTAGTGATAGAACTTATTTAGTGATAAAATTTAATTTCATAAATGATCTTGTAATTTATTAATAGGTTATTGCGTTATAATATATAAAAGAATTATACATTATTATTGTTTTTATGAAGTAATTATTGAATTGTGATATGTAATAAATATACTGTAAATTCATTTAATTGAAAATATTAAAATCCAAAAATTCAAATACATGTGTCTGTATGTATTTAAAATGATTATCATACATAGATTACATTGTCAATAGGAATATTTTATATATATATTCTCTCTCTCTTTATATATATATATATATATATATATATATATAAGAGAAGAGAGAGAGAAATAAAATTTAGGATATTATACACGTGACAAAAAAAAATCCATTTTTCGTCACTTACAAATCATTTTTTTTATGCAAATCGTAAAAAACAGATATCGGCGAGGAAACACAAACTCATCTGTTGACAATCTGACACAAGTCTTTATATATGATTTATGCGTCTGTCAAAATACATTTTCGCATACGTCAGTTTCGAGTACGTGCCTTTATTCGGCATGATTTTTATGAGAAAATGTATCGGTGTTTCGTGGAATTCCATCTGCTACGATATTGCAAAAAAATATCCGAACGTAACGTTTTATATGTTTGTTACACGATTACATTTCAGATATATATATATGTACGGGTATTTACTCCTTTTGCAATGACTCGGAATTTACTTCAGCTTACAAGTTTTGTTATTATGAATTTAATGTTTATATATATATATATATATATATATATATATATATATATATATAGGGTGACTCAAATGAGATTGAAAGATAGTAGAGAATAACAAACTCTAGTAAGCAAATAAATGTATGTCAAAACCCTTTAGTCTCACTTGGGCCACCGTATGTGTATGTATGTATATATATATATATATATATATATATATACGAGGGTTGTTTGATAAGTATGGTAAAAAAGTAAGAAAAACTAAACTGACAAATTTAATTGAATTAATAATTAATTAAATTAAACAATAAATAAATTTACCATACTTATCAAATAATCCTCGTATATATATATATATATATATATATATATATATATATATATATATATATATACAAAAGTATATTTTATTTTAAATAAAATTTATTTTAAAAAAATTGTATCTATGAACAACTAAAAATTATTTTGTCTGATGTTTGAATTTTTTAATAATTTCTGAAATAAATAAAAACCATTGGGACATGAAAAATGTAAATTGCATAAGTAAAAAAATATTTTATATATATATACATATATATATATATATATATATATATATATATATGTATGTATGTATGTATGTGTGTGTGTGTGTGTATCATAAAAATATTTTATAGCAAATATTATATAACATAACTTAGTTATAAAAGTTTAGATAAAAAACAGAAAGTCGAGTTCATTTTTACATATAAATTTAATTAAAAAATATCTACTACTTTTTTTTATAAAAATGACCTCTTATTATGATTTAAATTATTTATATATATATATATATATATATATATATATATATATTTATATATATATATATATATATATATATATATATATATATATATATATATATATATATATATATAAATATATATATATGTAAGTATATATTATACTGACAAATGTTCAGTATTTCATTAAGATAATTGTATTTGAAATATTTTTCAATTCATTGATAAATATTTTTTTTAAATATTATTTAAGTTTTAGACGCTCAGCTAGGAAATAGAAAATAAATTGATAGCCTTTGATAATAAAGTACGAAGAAAAGTATTTAATCTTGTCAAGAAAAATTGAGCATGTATAGAGTGACTCAAATGATATTGAAAGATTTGAACATATATTTACTTGCTCATTATTATTTACTATTTTTTAATCTTATTTCAACCACCTATAGAATAAGAAATATACAGAGATTCAAGAACTATTTGAGAAAGAGAACTTAATAGCTACTATAAAAACCATGAAATTAGAATGATTGAAATATGTGTCAATGAGGGAAGATAAGATAATAAAAAAATATCAAATGGAAGATTGAAGAAAATTTGTGGAAAGACAGAAATTAAAATTGAAAAATGGGGTAAAAAGTAATTTGTCGGTGTTAAGAGTAAATTAGAATCTGGAATTTGATAAAAGATACATAGAAGAGGTTCAGGAATGAGATAACGAAATTAGATTGATTTAAATTAACTAAGTAAGTAAATATTATTTAAATTTGTTAAATTAGATATTTTTATAAATCAATTAATTCAACACAAATAAAATCTAACTCAAAACACAAATTAATATTTTATAATAATAATACACTTGCCTTTCATTACAGTATGCTGACATAGGTTTAAATTTTGAAATGATTTTTATTTAATTAAATGTTACTATTTTAAATTTAAAAACTTCTAAAGAGAATTACAATAATTTGCAAATATTAGAATGAAAAATATTCTAAACACAAATATCTGTATAAAAAATAACATTCACAAATTTATTTGTTGTTTTGGAACTGTGGCTGATTTACTTTACACAAATGAATTTAACCCCAACACCACAATAATTTAAAGTGTTCAATAATCACTTATGGTTCACTTATTATTTATAATTATATCGGCTGATGCATTTCGATGGCGACGTCAAAGGCTCTGACGATGACGGCGTCGCCATCGAAATGCATCAGCTGATATAATTGTAAATTATATAATTATAAATAATAAGTGAACAATAAGTGATTATTGAACACTTTAAATTATTGTGGTGTATTCATTTGTGTAAAATTCACAAATTTGTTTTAACATTTTGTCATTATTTTTAAAAGAAGTTATTTATTAATTAAAGTTCTCACAGGTTGAATATTTCATAAATGATATAAAATTCAAATTAAAATCATAAATTGTCACGTAAGGACTATTTCAATTTTTAAAATAAAATTTATTCTTATAGATGTTTTGATATTGGATACTTTATAAAATTTACTATCGAATGTTGTATTTAAAAATCAAAAAGTAAAAATATTTTTTTTAAATAACATTTTCTAATCAATCATTATTCACATGCTAGTAAATTAAACTTAACTAGGGTTTTGTTCATCAATCAAGAGATTTTTTTAAATATTCAGTATTAGTAGATTATTTTTTTAATCCAGTAATCAACGTAAATTACAAAACATACATAAATATAATTATGATTGATAGTTGAATAAAATGATATAATGTAACTTAACCGAATATGAATAATAAATATGGAAAAAAAATAAAAAAAGAATGATCGAAAAACGATGTCCTGGGAATTGAAAACACATCGACAATCTACTGCCTATTAAAAAATATTTAAAATATAAAATGTATCAAGTCTATCAGCTTCACAGTAAATAAAGTACTAAAACCTGTGACATTACAGTAATAAATATACGTTCGAACTTGAAATATAAAATTTTTATCTGTCAACTTCTTAACATTCTTTATTCTCATCATCGTACCTGTCGTTATATGTCTTGTTTACGATTTTCAATACGTCCTTCAGCCCTGTTTATATGTTTTTTATAATATTTCGAATCATAAAAAAGAAATATTCATTCATGTACACACACACTTCGTGTGTATATATATATATATATATATATATATATATATATATATATATATGTTTATATATTTGTTATTCACAAACAATTCCAATTTATTTCCTTTAATATATACAAAATCAGTCAACGCGAGCAAATAAAATGACAACAGTAGACGAGAAGTAAACGTGTCACATCTTTCAATATGATTATATGGAAAAGAAATAAAATATTGGTAGGAAGCCTTAAGGTAGTAAAAAAATATATACATACATAGAGAGATTCATACACACGAATTCGAGCTTACGAAATATTCAGGACAAGCAAAATAATAATAATAATACACACGAGATTTCCACGTCGTCCCTGTTTTGCATTCATATTGACGTGAGATAAAAAGGGGGCACGCGACGCGCATAAATTTTAAATTTAAATTAACACGTTTGATGTTTTGTCGACGGTTGTTGTTGTTGTTTCGTGTTATTTGTTGCGTTCTTTGCGGACGATCATTAGTTTATCTCGAAATTATGTAAATCCTTTCATCGGAGACAAACAACAGATATATCTTTATGATACGTACAATGATTTGATTGTGTCGAGAGAACGTTTCGGTCGTTTGGATAATTTATTGTGTACGCTTGGATACGGATTGGAAAACTTGATTCTGCTTTTTTTTGAAAATGTCAAATGTTAGTTCGATTGTACGTTTGTTTCATTTCTTTTGATTGTTTCTTGCGAATGGAATTAAAATTCACACTCTAGGTTTTTTTGCAATTATTACTTGGAAAAAATATTCGAGACTTCGGTTCATGTCTTAAATGGAATTTATTCTCTAATATATCATTTATTATATTTAAAAAAAACATATTGTAATATTTAATGAGTTTTTAATACAATAATTTTCACTGTTGATTTAAATCTCCATAATTACATCGATAAAAAATAAATATGTACTGGCACTGGCTAATTTACTTTAAACAAAAAATAAATTTTACAAAGCAATGTTCTGAAAATGATAATATGGCCATCTAAATACGCATTAGAGAATAAAATAAACATGAAGATGATTCAAATATAAACAATAATTTAGTTCTTTTACTTATCCTAATTAATCTGTAATACTATACACACTATGGTACGTTCAGACATGTATAAGCTTTCAAACTGTAACGATTTGTGTTTTTACAACCTCATTAGTCAATCTATTACAGCGTCTAAACAAGAAATACTAAGTAAATTGGCGCAACGAACCTTTTAAAATTTTTACTGACGAAGGGGTCAATTTTTTTAATATTTTAATAAATCTTTAGGCGCAATTTGGGAATGAATGTTTGTCACAACTGAAAGTGTGCAATTAGTCCAAATCATTTTGAGGAAACAGATACCTTGTGGAAAATATATCTAACGCTCGACGACTAAGGACTTGTGTTAACCCTGATAAGAGCTCGATTGTTAAATAATTTATTCAAATGACACAAAAGTTGGAAATTAATATATAGGAAGTACTACATATAGAATTTAAGCATAACAAGAATTTGGAAGAAAGAACATTGAGAATTTTTGAACTCTATTGTAACCTGTTATGAGACATAGGTACACCATTTTACTTTTGAATCTAAAAGAGCAAGTATATAATGTAAACATGATGAGTTTCCTTAAATCATAGCAAGGTGTATGGAAATGGATTTCAGATTTTCTTTTATTGGAATACAAAGAAAGACGTTTACTGAGAGTTACTTAACTTATTTGACATTTTGGAAAAGAAAAATGTGAATTTTTGGACTCTTTTGTAACTATAATGAGATCTGAGTCTACTATTTTATTTATGAATCTACAAGAACAAGTATACAGTGGAAATATAGTAAGTCTTCTCTTCAGAGAAAATTCAAAACAATTTCTTTAACAAGCAATGTTGCATTTACATTTTTCTGGGTTCCAAATCATATTACTTATTTTAATTTTCCCTAAGTCAAAAACATATCAATCTACAGTCTTAGTCACTTTTGTCAAATGAAAAAGAAAAATCGATAATCAGCATTTAATGAATAAATAAGCAAGATTCAATTTGTTTCCTTTTGAACAAAGCTCGTTCTTACACTACAATTTTAATGATGACAAATTTCAATTAATTAAAATAAGATGTTCTGCTTCATCCACCATATAGCTTTAAATTAGCTTTTTTCAATAATCACTTGTTTGAAATATTGAAGGAATTTTTAGGAAAAAAAATCCACAATAATGAGAAAGTCACTGAAGCTATACAAAGCTAGTTTTAACATACAAATAAAAAACTTTTTTAAAATTGGAACTAAGAAACTTTTACAATGATTGAACAAATGCATTATAGCTAAGATGAACTATATTTAAAATTAGTATATGAAATATTTCTATTATACTGTAGATCAAATTTACAGAAACAAATTTATGTTTATATTTAAACCATTTATATATATATATATATATAACGGTTGTTGGGAAGGTAAATAGATTAAAATCAATTATTTTACAGCAGGAAGATATTATATGCCATATTTGTGCTAGATAATAGATTCAAGTGATGTTCTGATTTTGCTTTCTCACGAGCACAACTACCTTAAATGCATCATTAAATAATTTAATTTAATCTCTTCCTACCTTGTTCTATAAGAAAAAGCAATTTCCTAAAAGCTTTAGTTAAATGTGAAAGCATTATAAAACGATAAACGTGGTGACATTTTAAAGAACTATTCGTATAATAAAATACGTCTCATTGGTCAACCGTGTTCACAGTTGAACGTTTTCGTCGATTGATGTTTCCCGTCAATTATTTTAAAATACTTTTTTGTAACAAAACGATATAAATTAAATGAAGGAGTAAGAGATCCGTGTACAAGAAAACAAATCAACCATCAGACGCTTACAGTAATTATTTAAATATCGTCGTCTCGTCGTAATTATTTTTAATAGCTGAAAGTTACGGATACGAAAAAAGAAAAAAATGTATTTTCAACGTGCAGAAGTTGAATGAATAAGGAGAATATTGAAAAAAAGAAAAACATCAATTAAAAAACCGTCATTATTGAACTGAATCTGAGATGTGGAGGTTCAGTATTACAGAATCGATTTGAATTTTTTTTTCTTGTTCGGTCGGTTGTTAGTATTCTGATTTCGTTCAACATTCATCCGCGGAAAAGTTTACATGTATTGTGAAAATGAACTGAGAACTTGTGTGTCACGTATTGACAAGATTTTACAACATTCGAAAAAAGTTTTAGTTAAGGGTTAGGATTGATGTTTTGTTGTACAATGGTTCTATTCGAGATCAAATACATTGTGTTATAGTATTGGAAATTTTCGATGTTTCAAATTATTGTTAATTTACTAATAATATGACATAAATTATCTTTTATTTGATTAGTTTATTCGATTTATGACATAATATAGTAATAGTAATAGTATGAGATAAAATAATGTAATAATAATAGAAGTTTGATAAAATAATGTAATAATAATTGAGTTTGAATTATGGAATGATTGTTCCATACTACTAATTTTAATTTAATTTCAAAAAGGCTGATTTGAAAATATTGAAAAGAAAATTATTCCCAGTTTTTTAAAAAATATTGAGTTATTAATAACATGTTTTTTTAAAAAATCCAATTTAATTTCACATTCTTAATAATTTTTCTCTTAGAAAGAAAGAGAAACTATTTGCTTATATCCATCCAATCATATGTACCATAGTTTATATAACATAATTTATTAAATGTCTGATTAAACTTTTAAAATATTTACATGATTTTTTATTAATTTATTTTACAATTCCAACAATCAAGATAAAATAGTGAACTAATAAATGTGATCACAAAAAAATTGCAATCAAATTACATATAACAGATTTTCATCCAAAAATGGATAAAAAGATTTTGATTATATATATATATATATATATATATATATATATATATATATGAATGAGTGATTGTGAAAATGGTCTAAATGAAAAACTGAAAAAAATTAGTTTATTGTTATTCATATTAAACAAAATATTTTTTTTAAAAAAAATAAAAATAACGATTTTATTAAAGCTATAATTTTTTGGATTAATGCTATTTAGTTTTTATTATTTTAATAGAAGTCTAAGTGACTTGTTTTATTTGAAATTTTAATTTCATAAAAAGTAAGTATTGTTAGATCATTTTGGAATGGTCGAAATGCAAATAAAAAAGGCAAATTAATTGTTTGTTCCTGAAGATTATTATGAGCTAATATCGTAATGTCGTAGAAAAGCTCCATTTACAGTACATAGGATGATATAAGAAGATTTTTTATAACTGAAGAGCTAGAAAAATGAATTATAAAATGACCAATTAATACTAATGGAAATCGCATTAATTGGTTAAAAATAAAATGCATAAGGTTTTTAAAAAAATCAGCCTATTTGTTTAATAAAACATTATTAGATGTTAAAGTGGAATTTCATATTTTAGTTCTTACATCCAAAAGAAGAAGACCAGAAAATATATAAAAACTTTGAATTATTACCATTATTTCAGGCTAAAAATATGATGGAATTATTACCATATATACCATCAATTTATCACAACTATTTAAAATCTCTCAAAACTTTATAAACTGCAAATTATATAGAAAATTATGCATAATTAAGAATAATTATAATTTTAAATGTAAGAATTTATTTTGTTATCGTTTTTTTAATAAAATCTAATATATTTTTATATAAGTCTTCTTTTGAATTTTTTTTTAATTTTAAAATCATCTAAGTCATTTGAGATATAAAAAAAACATATTTTGTCACATGCTGTTCTTAAAATTTCAAAATTATATAGAAGACTTATTTTTTTTAAAAAAATACATATACTTTTTCTGTTTATCATTATAGAAAAATATCTTTTTTAATAATTCAAAAATCAAAAGTCAAAATATTTCCAAATAAAAAATATATGCCTTAGGCCACTTTCATAATCACCAGTTATATATTTTTGGAACGTTTAACTTGCATTTTTTTAAAAAAAAATTGATTTATATTTTGAGAATTTCTTGCAATAATTTTTTTTATGAGTCATATGGATATTATCTCACTGCCTCAATTTCCATCCTAGAGAACCGAACTTGTTTTGTATCGCCTATAGTATTGTATCTATTTCCTAATACCGAATCATATCTAGTGATATTTTCTCAAATCTGCCACATAAAGAGGCGTTCGATGGAGGAATAACAACTTTACATATTAATAATAATTGAAGATATTAAAATATCACATAATTTTCTACTTTAATTAAGTGAAACTTTATATAATGTAATAAATATTTCATTTCTCCCCTAATTTCGTTACTAGTTACTACTCAATTCTACTCGTTCCACTGCTCGAAAGACATAAATATGAACTCGAACTGCATATAAAATCTCATCTCATATCTTATTAGAATTCCATCAAGAATCTCATCAGAAACATTCAAAAGTTTGACATAAATATATACATGGTGAAATATAATCACGAATCTCTGTACAAATCCTGTGTGTGTGTGCATGTTTTCAAATGAAACGCTGTGCTTTCGTACACACGAATGTAAATATTGATTCATCCAGTCGATAAAATATAAATTCGAAAATTATGTTTCAATTTCAAATGATTAATAGCCAATTAATAATCGTCGTCGCGAGTTCACGGTACATTTAAATGTCAAAGTGGATAGCATGTGGCTAAAAATAAAATTGTACTCGTTTTCTACTCACACAAAGTCACAAAAATCTATATATATATATATATATATATATATATATATATATATATATATATATATATATATATATTCATGTAAGTATAAAAATGTATATAGTATCTATATATTTCGTCCAGTTGACGTGACCACCCTCTTCATATTCAATATTTCATTGAGTTCAGAACTTCGTCTAATCGTTTCTTCTATCATTTATTCCATCGATCCACTATACGATTCTATTTTTATTACGTATTACATAAAAGTATGTATTTTCTATTTAAAATGTCAATCCGTCAATAAGACGTTAAAGGAGTACGTGACATATCTCAGAGTGAAACATCTTGACTTATCGTTGTAACTTTTTTTGCTGAACGTGAAATGAAACTTTAGTTCAGATCCAACGACCATCATCGCAAGAAGTTGATCAACACGGTGGTACGGTTAAGTACGTCGGATTTATGGTTTAATGGAAAGCGAGTATGGTCTTTCATTCGATAATCTGAAATATATGTTTTGCTTATAGAAGTCGGTAAACTTGCTAGAGTTTGTTGGAGATGCTCGGAGTATTTTATTATGTTAGTTGTAATGAGATTTTGTTTTAAGGGCATAAATTTCAGTACGTTATTTTATTAACATTATTTTACATCGTCTGGATTGAACTTGTATCAAAGTTCAAAATAATAGCTCTTCTTTACTTATACTAATATTGGTTTTTTATTGTCGATGTTTCGTATGTGTATTAGTGATTTAATCAAAATATTAAATTAGCAGACAATGGATTTATTCGCCAATGATATTTTACAAAAGTCTTAAAAATATTAAAACAGTTGTTATTTTATAATAATTCAATTTATTGACAAAAATTACTAATATTAAAAATCAATATTTCACTTCTATATCATAGATAAATGATTTATTTGTATCAAAGTGTATGATATTAATCCATTAGAGATATTTTAATTACTGGAATTTGCAATATGAGTAAATTTTCTAAAATAAATCGCTATTGTCACTAAAATTTAATAAAAGCACAAAAAAAAATTCTAGTTAAATCACAATTCTAATTGATTTCATTTCAAAATTCCTATTATATTACTTGTTTCATTTCGATTGAAATTTCATTAAAAAATTAATAAAGACAAAAATTAGCAGGAAGAAATACAAAAAATAAATATTACTCGATTAATAAATAAATATTTAAATAATGATAATGACATTAAAAAAATTAAAAACTATTATTTGTGGCATGAAGAAAAATAATAACCAAACTTTCTAAAACAGTGCAATATTTATTTATACAACTTTTTATATTTTCCAATTTTTTATTTAAAAAAATATACAAAACAATTTTCTCTTAGATTCTATTAAATGAAATAGAACGAAAAATACATTAATATTTTTATTGATATTAAAAAAGAAAAATATACTAGTTTCTAACTTTTTTTATCTCCATAAATATTTCTTTTTGCAAAATTGCGTGCAGGGAAACTTAAATATTTTCGGAAGTAATATATTTCAAAAAATGTTCTAATACATATATATATATATATATATATATATATATATATAAATGTTTCTATTATATGTATGTAAGTTACATATCTTCCGTTTCTACCTTTAGTCTAAGCCCGAAGAGAGATTCATAAATTCGTGTAGGCGATATAACTAGGTCACGAAAACTTCTATGACAATGAAGTTTCAACCATAAACGACGTAATTTAATGAAATGGCAGTTTGAACATAGTGAAAACATGTTTTTTCCATGCTTCACAGTGGAACGTCTTCAAGGAAGACCGGTGAGCGTGTCGGGATAAAAACATTATTTGCATTAAAATGTAATTAAAATTATGAACGCCTCCGTAATTGAACAATTGTAATCGACAATTAAAATTATTAAAAATGTTATGTTTAACGAAAAACATATACGATGTAAATAGAATAATATGAAATTGTTCGTCGATATTTATTCGCCTCACGGCCAAATCCATCGATTTAAATTATATTATTGCGTGGGTAAATGTTTTGCCTTTTCTATACGCCTGTTAAAAATACATCAGAAGTTCAAATATAATTATATGTTTGATAATTTTTATTATGTACGAAATTAAAGGTCGCACTCGAATTGTTTTATGATTTTATTTTAAATAAGCGATTTAGAAAAAGATTTTTATATATCATTAACTCTAATAAAATTATTATTTATTTAATTTTTTTTATTATCATAGTTTATTTATAAATACGAGTATGATTATATACTAACATATATTTTATGTTATATATAAATTCCTTTTTTATTTTTAACGATGTTTCTTTTATTACGTTATTAAATATTAGAAAAAAGTAGTTAATTTAAAAATATTAAAAATGTTTTATGAAAAAATGTTTATTATATATTATTTAATTTTTATGTATTTAAGCTATAGCTTTTAAACTGTTTTGTATAAAACCGGATATAAAGTTAATTTTTTAAAAAAGTATTTTAGAAAAACTATTCATTTATTTATTAATATACATTTTTATTACCGTATCATTTATTTAGAAAAGTGCAATATTATAAAATAAATTTCAGATATATCCTATTTCAAAATTTAATTTTTAAATTCTTCGCAAAAAATCTATTAAATATAATATCAAATTCTATCATCATATTTATCATGTTTTAAGTGTTTGATAAAAACTATTCACTTTTTCGTAAATACACATTTTTAGAACCGTACCATTTTTCAAAAAAGAACTATTATAGAAAAAATTCAAGATATTAATTTAATATTTTATTTTTTTGTAAAAAAAATTAGTAAACAAATTTTTCAAGTTTCTAATCATATTTATAATATTTAAAGACGTTATGTCAATATTTTCAATCTAAAAAACAGAATATTTTATAAGTAATACAAGGTAATATATACAGGTGGTTCCAGTGAGGCTAAAGGATGTAAATCAGGACTGAAAGTTAAATCCTTTAGTTTCATTTTGGCTCTATATAACGTGTAAAAAAAATTCTGTACAATCTGAAATCATAATTTTAACCTTTATGTTCGTTTAAAATAAAAAACTTTTTTTTAATATATAATTCTCTAATTATCCTCTATACATCCAGTTTAATTATTAAATATGAAAAAAATTATACTTGAAATTTTGTTATTTATTCTAATTTTTTTTGCTTTAAAACCAAATAAGAAATATTTATTATTTACCCTTAACTGTACTATCAACTAATGGTGCCAAACTCATATATGAACAGTTACTCAAATATTTAGTTTAAGAGAATCTTTGCAATATATATATATATATATATATATATATATATATATATATATATATCAACTAAAGGAAATGATTAAATATTAAATATATAAAATCAAATGTATGTTATTCTTACTTAAAATGTAAATAAATTATAAAACTTATATCACATAGAGAATTTTTAGACGAGAAATATATTGAGATTTATTTCATTTATTAAACATTTCTTCGTCATACGAATACATTTATATTTGAAATATTAAACTCCAGTTTACTTAACATTCTTTCAATTTTGTATTCATTTAAATTTTATTGCAGTCAATGTACATTTCATCAAACTATCTTCAATATTCATAACTCTTCTTGTACTTTTTTACTTTTGTATCCATTTATAACTAATTTTTCAAGTTATACACTGAATAAGAACTTTACTTCTTGATTTTGTTCAGAAACTTTATTTTTATAAAATGCAAATATTTATTATAATTTATAATATCTAAGAGATCTATATATATTGAAATCATAATAAATTCATGTATTTACTGTGGCTTTATTATTGGATATATATATATATATATATATATATATATATATATATATATATATATATATATATATGTTAGAGCAAAAATAAAATATAAGAAATACTGTATTTATCAATATTTAAAACATTTATTATGGCATCTTTAATTATATTAATAATAATATAATTGTAAACTAAATATTACTTAAAGCGAATTTTCTTTAAAAGTTGAGTATTTTATAGGTAATTACAAAAAAACACATTTCTTTATGAATATAATTACATTAATTATTTTATTCCATGACTATAGAAAATAACTGTTTTTACCGTGATGTTTTTATAAAAGAATTTTAATTAATATTTAGTCTTTTAAACTATATATATATATATATATATATATATATATATATATATATATATATATATATATAATACTTATCAATTTAAAAGATTAAAGCCATCATATTTACATTTTGATATTCTCTCACACTTTCAAAAATTTTTCAAACAACTTTTTGTATATAAATGTATATGTCTTTGAATATATATATATATATATATATATATATATATATATATATATTTATATATATAAGTATATTTTCTTAATCTTGCGTAAGTTTCACGTCAATATGATGAAAAGAGATTTTTATGTAAAAAAAACTTTTATATAATATATGCGAATATTTTTCAACAGAGAACGTCTACAGGAACGAAAAAAAAATTAATGTTTTAATCAAGTTAATTAAGAAAATTGCCGTGTACGTCCATTCTAACGCCAGACCACAAATTTAACTTCATTAAATTTTCAGTGAACGAATATAAAAATATATATAGTGTTTTCTGTTTCTTTATATAAACGTGTCGATAAAAATAATACAATTTAATAATTTATTTTGTCACATTTATTTTACTGTATTATTCTATTTTTTTATTATTTTTCAATAATATTATATATATATATATATATATATATATATATATATATATAAAATCAGTTTAAAATTCAATCAATTCACTATTAAAATAAAAACCTTTTTTATAGTTCTTATACTTTTTTTTCTATTCACTTTTATTATTAATACCTAAAAATTATTTTATTATTTTATTTATTAACATTGTGAATAAATTTCATTGCTATTATTCTGATTTAATTTAGATAAACAAATTTCTTAAACAACACTTTCATTAAATTCTTAATACTGATTAATTCCAAAACTACGACAAATAATCCTGCCCAATAAGATTCAGTATTTACACTTGTAGCTTCAAGGACAGTTTGTTATTTTTCCAGTTACTGCATCATTATCAACTAAAATTCAAAGTTGATGCTGAGGTTGCAGTTACTGGAAAAAATACAAAAAATACTATCATTTTCTAATTATTTATGAAATTCTTATTTTTCAATTAGCTTTAATTATTTAATATACAATATTTACGAACAAATTAATTTGTTTACTACAAATAAATCATTTACTGATTTGCTCGAGATTTTTTATAAAAATGTTTAATAATAACTTACTGTTTTCTTTATTCGTTTAAAAATTGATGCACATTTTAACGACCATGTCATCATCATCAAAACCATGCGTTATAAACTCTTAACGAGATATTATAAAACAGCGCTATGACAATAATGGCTATTGAAATGTACTTCAGCTTCTAACTGAATAAAATTATCAATAAATAATTATTAAACACTTATAAAATTTGTAGTATTGGCAATAAATATATCATTTGAAGTGAATTTTTTACAATATTAAAATAGTGACAATCGATTCGATCATAAAATTTACAGAAAATCAAAAATTGTTAGTGTTTCACATTTATCTTACCGTCATTTTTCATTTCATATTTCTATTTATAATATCTTATAATTGCGTTGTTATTGTAGAAATTGTATATCATAAAAAAAATCAAATTACTTTCAGAATTAACTTCGTAAATATATTTTCTTTGTTCAGATTTCCATCTTATCTGTTCTACATTAATATAAAATATCAATATTTTTTTCACAACTTGTTATATTATAATATTATGAACTAAAGAAGATTTCTAGGTTAACTATTATATAAAAAGACAAATAGTCCTTTAACTACTAAAACATAATCAGGTGCTGTTCAGTTTTATATACATATAAGAGATTATGTAAGAGCAGATGCAACACTAGATTATTTTTATATAAAAATTTCAATTATTTTAAAAGCTTGAGATTTACATCGTTTTTCATGTAATTTACAACAAAGTAAAAAAACATATGTACATATAAGAGTATTATATATATATATATATATATATACACATGTATGTACATACATGTGTGTGTGCTTGTGTATATATACAAACACATGTTTGAAATTACTGAAGCTTTTATACAGTTTATGTTGTAATAAAGTCGATACGGATGTACGTTTCTCAATATTCTGATTACGGTATTAATTTTACGATACGCGTAATAAAAAAAATATATGTGTAGCAGAATTCGAATAGGATTTTTTTTATTTTTGATTACACGTCCGGGAATTTACTGAACTACCCACTAACAACATATACTACCCCATTTGTTACACACACATACATATATATATATATATATATATATATATATATATATATATATATATATAGTGTGTGTGTGTGTACAATAGTAGGAGTTCCAAACATGAAACACTGCAGTGTTCAAACAAATATGCTTTATCTGCGAGAAATGGCTATCTAAAGCAATGCAGAATCAATCGCCTGCGGTGAAATGTGGGTAAACGGCTATACCATCTCACCCATACCATTTGAATGACGATTTAAATCAGTGGCGTGATGTGAATCTGTTGTATTCCTTTTAACTTTAAAAATACTGACGTCTGGCGTATAGAATCTGAACGTCTGTTCCAGATTGTACATATAGATGTTGTATATATAGTTAAAACTTTTTTATTTTCCATTTGATTTTTATGCCTGTACTTTGATGTTGAAATATTGGAATAGTAGAAAAAATATAAGAAAATCCGTATTGTATTTTTAATTCAAAATAGAATTGAATATATATATATATATACATGAATATATGTGTGTATGTGTTTAAAATAGAATTTTTAGTTGAATTTTTTTTTGTAATCTATGATCAATTATAATACTAGGGTCGTTTGATAAGTATGATAAATTTATTTATTTTTTAATTTAATTAATTAATATAATGAATTTTTTTAATTTAGATTTTCTTACTTTTTTACCATATTTATCAAACAACCCTCGTATAATAATACATAAATTTACTATATTTTACATCAACAAGTATATCACTATTTTTATAGGGTGGATTAAATGAGACTGAAAAGTTTAGACATACATTTACTTCAGCCTTATTTTGGTCACTTATAAATTTATTTTATTAAAAATTAATACATACATACAACTCATACTACATGATAGAAATAAATAAATTGAATATATTTTTTAAAAAAATATTTAATATCAACATCGAACAAAATCGATTTTTCAATATAACTGGAATTCCATTCAAATCCATCAAATAGAAAACTCAATTTCTGATAAAAAAAACTCCACAAAAAATGTTTAATAAAAAATAAGATACAACTAAATCGTATACAGACACGCCACTGGACCATATTGGTCTGAACATGATGTTGTTAGGAGAATGATTTAGTTAAACATCGTGTATATTTTCTGTAAAGGGTTATTCTATAACCGTCGGCTTCTATAATATACTAAAAGCGTGCATTACTGTCGGTTTTTAGGCAAAGGGTGATATTTGAGTGACTTGATTGTATTTTATATTGAATTTGCATGATAGATTTTCATAGTCGATTAGGTTTGAGACATGGAACAGTATATATTGGTTTTTACAGTTGATTTTTATCACACACATGCACACAAACATATCAATTTAATATACATATGTGAGTATATATTTGTATGTTTCTATTATCATAATATAAATGATATTTTTAATGCTTTTAGTCTCAAAATTGTTTATTTGATTGATTGAATATTTCTTCAAAAATAAACATCGATTAAAATAAATAAAATGTTGTAATTGTACTATAATTTTTTTTATATTCAGTAACCTGGATACGGTTTATGAATTTTCTAAAAAATATTGACCGTCTAACATAAATCTAAAAAAATATCTCTGTTAATTGTATTCTAAACAAATACTGACATAAAACTTCATTTAAACTTACAAACATGCTGAAAAAGATCATAACTAGTTTATTATCGAGTACTTGAAGCTTTATAAAACTTTTAATGGAATTTCAAAGACGTCAGATATAAAAAATATATTTGAATACATAGTTAATTATATTTCTATTAAATCCACAATAGTAGTTATTCGTTCGATACTCGTTGTTCCCAATTCACTAACACATTGTATCTGTATTATTCGAAAAACCATCCCTGATATTCTCGTTCGCGTACTTCAACACGTCCATAATCAAGATTCAACATACTGTCACTGTATAAATTTTGAAATGAAATTCTCTACACAGCCACACAACACTGACAACTATTCACCGATATATAGATAGATATGGACGGTTTGTTCTTAAAATCAATACGCGATTGTTGGAAAACTATGTAGTTTCTACTGTGAGAATTTCAAGCGGTTATTATACCAATGGCCAGGTTCGATAGATATATTCGAGAAGTTATACGGCACTTCATATTTTTCTCTCATGGGTCAGATGGTGAAAGAAATCTGTGAATGCCGGAAGCTCGGTACATTGCAACGAAACTTACAAACTGTGTTCGCGAATAAGATGAGGTTTTAAATTACTTCTCAACTTTTCTAATATAAAATATTCAATAATGATTAAGGAATAATCATAACGAAAACTGGTTTAATGTAGATGTAGGATAGTCTAAATTTAATTTTATCACAGAAATTTTAAGGAAGTATGTTCTTAGAAAATTAATTTAAAAGTAATTATTTTTATATAAATGAATCATTTCAACAATATTAGATTTTAAAAAATATTAATATTGACCAACTGTTCAGTTTACTGTCTGATACACATTTCAATAACTATGCTATTACCATCAAAACGCTGTATTATAAAATTAGAATTAAATAATATTTTTTTAAACTGTGTATGAGTATAAAATCTAGATCTATCTAAAATATGATATGCTTATTTTCTAAAAATATAACCATTATAAAATTCACATAAGCAGTAAAAAATTAATAATAAATAATGTAAAATTTTGAATTAATTCACAGTGTCCAATTCTTTAAAATAAAAACTCTTTTATATAATTTTTGAAAATAGATTAAAATAAATTACTTTTTCGTTTTATTTTTTTAATTATTACATTTTGGCTTATATTCGTTTCGGTACAATGACAAATTTATTTTAACATAAATGAATCACTCAATCTACCATTACAGGATTTTATAAAATCTTGTTGTATTTGGGTGAATATAAAGTTAGGTACAAATTGACAAAAATATTGTAATAAATAAAATTTTGATTAATAATTAGTCATAAATAAGTTAGTTATTAGTTACAAATCATTTTTCTTCATTCATTGGATTCATTTATTAGTTTATTTTCAAACAGACTAGTTTAAGTCATGACTACATATTACTCATTAGCATGATTAATCATAAATTATAAACGCTGTATTATGAGATTAGAATTAATTAATCTTTTGATAAACAGTTTATAAGTACAAAAATCTAGATTTATCTAAAATAAGGTATGCTTATTTTCTAAAAATAAAATCGTTATAAAATTCACATAATTCATTAGTTACAGCTTATTTTAAGTAAAGGAACCTGAGAATAAATAGGAAATGTAAATATTATTATTATCAATCTGTACTAATTGATCTTTACACATATATTATAAATCATAAACTAATATTACACTCGGTTCAATTTTAATCTCTCTTTGAAAACCAATATTTTTTTTATTTTATTATCTATTTGTAGAAATACCTTACTCAAGAAATTCTTTATAGAAAACTTGTTAAAAATTTAAAAAATAAAATGGTTAGTTAAATTGTCTTTGATTAATGATTAACGATGAAACATTAGTCAGACTAAAATATAATTGCCTAATTCAACCTTTTTATGCAAATGATCGATTTAGTCATTAATTATTAAGCATGTAAATAATTTTAGATTAATTAATAATCAGAAAATATTTGTGATTAAAACTAACGTTTCATTCATTAATCATTTTTATTGTGTATGCTTTAATAAACCATAAGTCATATTTTGTGATCGAATTTGGTCAACACTAGGCGAATGATTTGTGTTATATATATTGAATTTCTTTCAATTGAAATAAATGATGTGAGTAGATAATTGATTTGTGTTATATTTATTAATGAATTCTTACGATGGAATCAGAAGATGTAAAAATGATTTTTTTAAAAATAAATTAAATGTGAATCAATGAAAAATTACATTAATTAATAACTATGCCCTGTTAATTTCAGCCAAATTTTTTTCGAGTTTTCATCATTTTTCAAATCACAGTCAACAATTATTTTTAAAATAATTTTATAAGATATAATATGAAGATAGAAGCTTGGTTATAAAAATGTGTATTAGCTAAAAATAAACAATAAGTAAATGATAAACTCTCTAATAAAAATATAATATTTGGCTATAATTTATCTGCTAACAAAATGATAAGGAATTATCATATAAAGAATTTTAAAAAAATATTAATTTATCGTTTCTGAGCCATTAATGTCTTACTGCATTATAAATTTAGTATTTGCAATAAATTTAAGAACTCTTTTATAAAAAAAATATAATATTTAGTAGTGATTTTCTTGCTAATTGAATCAAACAGAATTATCATAAATAAATTTGAGAAAAAAACTAATATACATTTTTAAATCATTAATTCTTCATTTTATTATAAACTGTTTTAGTATCATATTTGCTTTTTATTTAAGAAATTGAAAATTTACAATTCAAGTAATTTATATATTTTAATAAATCAGTATTAAACTTATTTAAAATTAATTAAATAATGAACCTATCAAATGAAATTCCAAGTTATTAACCTAATTTTAAGTATTTAAACCATAACTGTATATATGAATAAAAAACAGTTTCATAAATTTACTCAAGGAGTAGTAATGATGTAATCAAATAATATAGATTAATATTTTTGTTATTTCCTTTTATGCATTAAATACTTGACAAAAAAACTGATGATAAAAACTTTACACTGAAAGAATAAATAGTAAATTCTTATTAATACCTTTTAAAGCACTTCAATGAACACTTAGAAAACAATGAGATCTTCTATGAGTTAATAGAAATACTTAGATGTGTGCACGTCGTCTCGGCCCGTATTTAATTTAAAATGTCATAGTTCAGTCAAGAGTACGCGGTTTAAAATTAGTTTACTGTTAAATAAAGCGTAAGTTATGTATTTGACGGAAACATGAAGAAAACTAATAATGTGACTTTCAACATACACGACGAAAATATTTATTCATGTACATACACACACACACACAAATATATATATATATATATATATATATATATATTTAAATTGTATTTTTTACTTAAATAAAAAAGCAGTTTTTAAGCAGTTTTTAATAATTCAATCAAATTAGATATAATTTTAGTAAATTTACTTAAATGACAATTAAATATTTATTTATTGAATTTAGTGCAATCTATATATTGAATAAATAAACTTGTAAAAAGTTTTATTTATAAATCTAATTTACCTTTGAATAATTTAAGAATAATATATAAATATAATATTTGTTATTGATTTTGTTTTTCAACGACAATCTTATTTTGATTCCCTTATTTATTTAAGAAAATTACTTTTCTATGTCATTAAAAAAGAATATCCACGAATACAAAACTGACTTTTCGTGACTGTATACAAAAAATATCATTATTGAAAATTAATTAAAATAACTCAATACTCGTAACGACGAAGTATGCAAAACTCCGAAAGAATTCAGAATAATCTCCGTATAAATATATTAAAAAATACGGAACCATAAAACAGATTCTGTGTGAATGGTTCATTAAGCTAATTTCGATAGAGGAGTGGATAATTGGAAACAGGGGAAAAATCGTAAACTCAATATCGTATAAATATACACGTTTTAATTGAATAACAACGTTGTGTGTCCACACTTGAGTAATTTATGGTAATTTGATTATGGTATGCAAATAAAATGTATCCAAACAGGGCAAGTCGTACGCACGTGAATATCAACTAAATTTAAATGGAACGTTCTAGGCCACAATTCACCTCGAGCGATTGATTTTGAAATGGTTTTCTGCTCATTTCGCACATATAAAAGCTGATGGCGTGGACAAAGTATATTGTATGTGGAAATGTTTAAGATACATGCATACATACATACATACATACATACATACATACATACATATATATATATATATATATATATATATATATATATATATATATATATATATATATATATATATATATATTTATATTATACGATTTGTGTCAGAAACATGAATTAAATTCAAACATGAATTAAAATATCCAATTATATAAAAAATCTTTAAATATTTCTGAAAGATAAATAGAATTTAATTTTCCCTCTAAATAAATTCTTAGATACTCGTGTTAATATTTTGTTATAAAATTGTTCTATCTTAAAAGATTTTTTATTTACTCAAATTTATATTTCATGTTTATTTTCAAACTCTATCCATTCACATTACTAAACTCTAAAAGATTATTCTTGTATATTGTTTTTTTTTTAATTTTTAACTTAATATTTTCTTAGAGTTTGTACTTCACTATGAATAGTTTAAATACTAGTGACATCGTTGCGATGGATAATTAAAAAAATATTTTTCAGTCTGTGGATTTTATTTTTGGGGCATCGACATAGAATTAGATTTTATCGAATTTAATGATAAGGAAAGAAAACAGCAATATCTAAATAATCACTAAACGTTAATATAATTTTGTGGTATGTTATGGTATAAACCCAAAAATTAATTGAGGAAATAACTATTTGTATTGAAATATATTTTGAAAAATCAAAGTTTACAATAAAAAATGTTAAATAGAGTGTTTTTCAATAAAAATGTTAGAACATTGATAGTAGCAGCCATGTTTGAATTTTTTTTAAGCTCATTTTGACATTTAAACTCAGTATAGTTTGGAAAATTATCATAGAATGATTAATACTTCAACAACTGTTAGAAATTGTAAATATTTCAATAGATTTATCGAAATAAAAGTTTAATAAGTCCATTATTTCACGAAATGGATCCATTAATTGGCTACCAAAATCATGTTATTTAACTCTATTGGATTATTTTTTGTAGAGTTATGTGAAATCATTAGTTTATGCTCATAAACCACAAACAACAGAAGTATTAAAAATTAATATTGAACGTGTAATTCATGAAATTGAACCACAATTAAATTTTTATATGGAAAAATGATTAAAAATTGGATTAAATGCACTATGGAAGGCGAAGTTGTGGTATTGATATGAGTGAAATTAAATTTCATTAATAATGCCATAGAATGTGATTAAAAATAAGAAAAATAAAAAATATGTGTTGTTTTGGAACTGTGCCTGATTCACTTTACACAAATGAATTTTAACCCCAACACCACAATAATTTAAAGTGTTCAATAATAAGAAATGAAAAAAATATTCAACCCCAAGTTGTAGATGGATTGAATAAGGACACAAGACACAAATTAGTATATGTATATATAAAAAGTTAGTCTAGATTTTAACACAAAGGCTCTGACGATGATGGCGTCGCCATCGAAATACATCAACCGATATAATTATAGATTATAAATAATAAATGTACAATAAGTGATTATTGAACACTTTAAATTATTGGTGTTGGGGTTAAAATTCATTTGTGTAAAATAAAAAAATAATTAATTAAATGCTTTTAGTTTTAAACTTCTGAAGAACTTATTGGAAAACCATATACAATTGAGTCTGAATTCAAAATTTCATATGTTTAAAAAATTCCTTCTTGCTTTTAAACGCAAAAATAACAAATTTCCATGCAATAAAATCTTCGTATTTCATCAAGTTTGTGAGGGGTCGAATATTTAGTTTTTTAACTTTGTGTATTACATTCAAATAGCATGATACAGTTGCAAAAAAATTAATATATGTTACTTTCAAGACACTATTATTTTTGATACGTCTTATTCAACAAAAACTTTAAATTATTGTCGTCAATAACACACTCTGACTTTCTTAGTGATTCACTAGCAAGATTCATACCTCCACCATCGAATTTCACAAGTTAATGCAGAACTGTACGTTTGTTATATATATTTTACCTAAATGTACAACAAATATTTTCAATCGATTTTATCGTTGTATTCTAATTTGAAGTAATATAAAATAATAAGATATATTCTCTGTTGCTTAGCATGATATAATTGCTTAAATAAATACGTATAATTGAAAAAAATCAAACTTTCATACTCAATAACTGTAAATATTACGTATTATACTAATAAGTACAACTATATACATTTTATGAAACTAAATTTTATTCTCACGAATATCATTTTTCGACTGAGTACAAAAATGACATTTAATGTGATATAACATAATAAATGGTCATCCAAATATAACGCTTAGATTTGTGTTTTATTAAAAAGATACATGTGTATATTCTCTCTCTCTCTCTCTTTATATATATATATATATATATATATAAATATATATATATGAATATAAATATATATGGACCGTTTATTTTGAAAGTGGTGTAAGTCCATTTTTTTAAAAAAATGAGATATCACGTAATTTATGTTTAATTTAGTGTAAACTTTTTATGTATAACTAGTTAGTATTTAATTTCTTAAAAAATGCCAATGCTTTGTTCAATTTAAAATTGGCCGATAAAAAAAATTACGTAGCCATTGATTATGAAAGTGGTGTAAGTCCAATTTCCATAGACACGTAAAGATACCTGTGCAAGATGCGATTTTTTGAACATGAAAATTCAGACAACAACTGATGATGAACAAAAAACGACTCATGTACAAAGCCATGATGTTCACTTGAAAAATACTGAATTAGCAAGAAAAGCATTACAAGAAGATAACATTCTGGCATCAAAAAATCCCAATAAATACTTTGCCTGTTCTTTTGATTTACAAAAAGCCTTACCCTATCCAAAATTATCTGTTTCAATCGCATATTATAAGCTAAATATGTATGTTTTAAACGAGGGATTTCACAATTTCCACGACAATAAAGTTAATATGTATGTGTGAGACGAAACTACTGCTTCCAGGGGATCGCAGGAAATAGCTTCTTGCTGTTTGAGACATTTACAAAATGTAACGACTCAAAGTCATGTTATTGCATATAGTGATATGCGTACTGAGCAAAATCGAAATTTACAAATGGAATTGATGTAGTTGTGGGTTGCCCAGTCTTTGGAGAATAACATTAAAGTAATTGATCATAAATTTTTACTCTCCGTGCATTCGTATCTTCCAAACGATGCAAATTTTGGTATCATAGAAATGGCATTACGAAAAAAGAATTTCCTATACACACCGCAGGATTATTATGATGTTATAAAACAATGTAGACAACATAATAAATTTATTTTACACGAAATGAAACGAGAGAATTTCGTTTCAACAAAAAATCTACAAAACGCAATTAAAAAACAGATAAAAAGAAACACTAATGGAGAAAAGGTAAATTGGTTGGAAATATGTTGGATGAGGTTTTGCAAAAGTTCACCGTATACTATTTTATATAAAACATTAATGGAGGACACCGAATTTAAGACTTTAGATTTATCACCTACATGTCGGGGAAGACCGCCAAAATTTGAAAAAATCGCCCTGGCGCCTTTGTATCATGATGCCAGGCTTATTACATACGAAAAATATAAGGATATGGAGCAGTTATTACCTTATATACCTCCTGTGCATTATGAATATTTCAAAACACTGCCACATGAAGAGCATAAATAAATAATACCAATATCTTATGTTAAGTTTAACAATATATAAATATAATCAACGTTTAAAATAAAAAATACTACTCCTATTTTATTTCTTATTATTATTTATAAACAAAATTGGATTAATATGAAATATATTTTAAGTGATATTTAATTTTTCAAAATCGAAATTAAATGATTTTTACAATTGACTAATTATAAAAGTGGTATAAGTGCATTTCCAGCGCCTAAATATACATTATCTTAATTAAATTCGTCTAAAAGAAATTTATATAATCAAATTACATATTGATAAATTAGTAGAAACATTGCCAGACTCGACATAATTAACCTATATTTTTTAATTGACAAATATGCTAACCTTTAATTTTCTCGAAACAACAGAAAATGGACTTGCACCACTTTGAAAATAAACGGTCCATATATAACAGTTTTGAAATATAAATATGTAATTAGTATCATCGACACAAAGTCCTTCGTAAAAGCGTACAATTATTCCAAATTTTGTAAAAGATGTCCTGATTCACCTCTTTCTTTCTCTCTCTTTATATATATATATATATATATAAAATTAAAGACACTGTCCAAATTTTATTTCCGACGATCGTTTTCAGCACTAATTCTTTCGATCTGTGTGTAAACATTCACCGACCGAACGAAGATCAAACGGATCGTGGCGAAACGTTCCAGGAAAAAAAAGAAAACAGAACCGTACACATTGTGTTTATACCGTGTGAAAAGTTATTATAGAGTACGGTATGTAAAAGGAACGCGTAGGCGTACCGAGTTATTTTTATACGTTTTAATACAAAAATAGTATAGCAGTCACGTATTTATAGAACCGTATAAGAAACAACGGACGAATTTGTGTCATGAACGAAAATATTTACAGCCAGTTGAATATGTATGTGTGTTTTGTGTTTTTTTCGCATTTGAACTGATTTTCCAGTTTTTGCCGAAAAGGTGGAACGAGATGTTCGCGTGCGTTTATGTCTGTGTGTATATGTTTATGTGCATGGAAATACGGTAAAAGCTACTAAATGTGTATGTATTTATTTATATATAATGTTTCGTGACTTTGTGATAATCTATACGATCAATTTAGGTTATAATAAATATGTTGACTAATATTTTTAATAGCTTCTATTTTTGTAAATCGCCGCGTTCTTTGGTCTATAGTGATAAAGATTTATTGGTTCGTGTCAGTGCTGTGTAATCATGAAAATTATACTACTGGACGACGTGGGCACAGTAGTCTCCTTCGAACCGTTGACGTGTTTTCAAAGGATTAGCATTTAAGTAGGCAGTTTTGAAGCGTTTGTTTTCGGTTAGATTGGAAAAAAAACATTGAAACGATTGACATTTAGTCTTGTTTAATGAAAAATGTTTTTATTTTTTTTCATTTTCTTTCTCTCAATTTTCGTGTTATTGCAATACAGATAATTTACTAATTAAAATATCTAAAAATTGAACTCTTAATTAAAATTATTTATAAACTACCATACCTATGTTTAAATTCCAAATATAGTAGTATAAATTCCAATTTCAAATGATCTTTGCTAAATGGATATTACTCCTTTTTAATCTGATTTTAAAAGCTTTACTGATTAGAGCGATGATTTGAAAAATTAAATTGAAAAGTATTTTAATGAAAACAACCACTATGAAAGATTAAATTTATATGGATTTTTTTGTAATTTTTCAATTTAATTTCAAATAAGTGATCATATTTGATATAGAAAGAAAAAGTTAGAACCTTTTATTCAAAAATGAAAATATCATAATTTATTTAAATGTAATCTCAATGAATTATCGTAGCATTTTTTTATATTTTCCTATTTATTAATTTCCAAAATTAAAAATATTTTTTATATTATTTATTTTTTTATAAATCAATAATGAAAAATATGATATTTTAAATAATATCATATTTTTCAACATATTGTTTAATAAATATTTTAATTTTACTGTTATTCGTTTAAATTTAAATTAATGGTGTTAAAATTTGTTCATATCAAGTTATCCCATAAATAATGATTTATTAGAAATAAAATACATAAAGAAGTTTATAGAAAACACTTTTATTTTTTAATCAATGATATAATCACTTTTATTATCTGCGGCACTTTGCCATCTTGTCTTTAAATGTTTAATGCTTCATTTCATGCATTTGAGTAAAATAAATGAGTATACTTTCATTAATTCAACTTTAAATAGAATAATTACTTAAAAATGTGTTTTAGTAATTAAGAAAAGTAATTTTTAAAAATAATATATTTAATATACTGACTAAATGATTCTAATATAAAGAAAATATAGAAAAAATTGAAAATAAAATCACTACAAACAACTCCAATTAAATTTACTAATTTTGAATTAAAATCAAGTTTTGTTAATTTTTTTAACATACAACAAATTTTCTAGCACAGTGTGATTTATTACCTACATTATATTTTTTGTCCAACATATTGTATATAATTAATTGGAACGAATTAGGACGAAGCACATCCAACAAAAATAATAACGTTTTTATAGCCGTTGTCTCAGCAAAATTTTATGATTAAAACCCCTGTCTCTTATTCATTTATTTCTATCTTTTTGCTCGTCGGCGCTATAAATATACACCACTATCAAAAATGTTATAAAAAAGGGAACATATATCGTCGATATTAGTAAACTTTTCGCGATAAAATAAAACTTTTCGTGAAACACATGTCCCGTGAGATCCCAAACGGACATCGAACTTTTATGTGTGTTTTATACATATATACATATATATATATATATATATATATATATATATATATATATATATAAGGTTATAAAAGAAAACAATTCTCAAAATCAAGAACATTTTCAATGACCTTGTGTAAAGTACATAACCTTAAAAAGAATGTTTCTCAGTATCAAATTTAATAACAGAGTTCGTATCATTTGAACACGTGGAAATAAAACCGACTGATTTACAAAAAAAAACATTTTTTTGGAAAAAAACGACGTTACATAAAAACAATACCCGACGTTCATACGCTGGATGACGTTGAGAAAATATCCGATAAATGCATTCAGCACTGACTCTGAGAATCGAGAGAAAATACATAAAACACCTACGTATAAGCTTTTCTATTATTTAAAGCTCGACTTCGTTGCGTCGATAAGTTGTACGATGCAGAAACGTTTGCGATGAGAACGGAAGATGAAGAATAATGCAAATGGATTTTCGAAGTACTCTTTACAATGATTCAATAGAGCGTTTATTTTACGAATAAAATAAAAATCGATATTTTGCATATTTTTTTTATTGAATAAATTGTTTCAGTGGAGTGCTTTTACTTTTTGAGTATAATAAACAAGTTGATTTCACTAGAAAATTTGATTACGATTGGAAAATAAGAGTTCGGTTATATTTATGAATATTGTAAGAAAATGGAAATGAAACTTGAAAATTCGATTGAAATTTGTTTGTCTATAGAAAAATGTACAACAAAATAAAGAAATGAAGTGCATATGTGTGTGTATGTATATATATATATATATATATATATATATATATATATATATATATATATATATAGGATAGCTCAAATGAAACTGAAAGATAAATTTCAAATCAGTCTCAACTGGGGTACCTTCTATGTATTTATCTATATTTTTTTCTAAAAGCAAAAATTATTTTAGTGAAATATAGGGTCATCCAAATGTGACGTCTAGATTTGTGTTTTATTGAAAAGAACCATGTGTATAGGCTGGTGTATAGAGAAACATATGTGTATATATATATTTTTTTAATAAAACACAAATCTTGGCGTCACATTTGAATGTCCCTATATATTATATACGAATATATAAAAATAGATGAATAGATGAAAAATATAAAAATTCTAAATTTCAATTTCCGATTGAAACAAATACGAAATAGAATGTATTTTTGATAAAAAATTGAAATTCTCCAAAAATTTTATTTCTTTATAAAAATCTTACTCTAAAGTAATTAATATGTTATAAAATATAACATTAAAAAAACATACTATAATAAATTAGAATATGCTTTGTATTTTTTATATTTTGTGTTTATTTTTAATAAAAAAAATTCGAATTAATAAAAATATAAATCTTTATACACACATATCATTATTAACTGTATCTTTATATTCACTGATGGAGGAAGATTTTTTTACAGAATTTTCCACATCTACCAATCCAATATCTTTTTTATACTGACAAATTTCCTCAAATACTATTTTATTAAAAAGAGATTTATTAAAGCGTACAAAGTTTTACACTTATTTTTTTCATAAATCGTTTATTTTTTTTTAAAAAAAAACAATAGAAATGATTTATAACCACTTAGTATTAATATCAGAATTTTCGTCGAGAAATTGAACACATATTACGAAAAAACAGGTTTGAAAATCGATAGAAAGAATGTTGAAAGCACGTTGAAAAGAATGGAACATTTTCCATTCCGAGCTTTTCTTTACATACAACCATTTTCGAGCGCATCTTGAACATCATCCAAAAGATCGTATCAATAGATCTAATACCGTAAATCTTAATAAAGTGATATAAGACCGACTGATACGAAGTCGAATATCTGATATATCGAGCGGACAGATTTTTTTTCCAGCACTCGCACTGCGCAAAAGAAAAAAATATCAAATTTATTTTTATTGCACGGTCTACTATAAACTGTTGTTTATGAGACTCCTCTGAAATCAGTAAAAGTTTCTGTATATTGTAGTGACGCCGTAAGAAATTTCGCGTGTTTAATTTGGATGAAGCTTGGCGCTACTTCCGTCGAATGAGATTGTGTAGATTTTGGCCGAAATGTAGAGAGATGTTTCGTTAATAAACGTGAACTGTACGTCGTAAAATCGTTAGATGTGAAATTATGGATTTAAATAACGTGTACATATTTTTGTACGACTGAATGTTTGTTAAAAATGTTTATACGAGATAACATCCCGTAAAATTTTATAGAATTATTTCATAAAAAACTTAATGTATAAAAATATTATAATTTGCAACTATGAAAAAATAGAATAAAAATTTTTTCGTTAACATTTCACTTTTTTACACTGACAGTTTTATAAAACTTTTAAAATTTATTTCAAATGATATATTGTGAATAAAAATCTGCTGATTTCACATTATGCCAAATAGTTTTGTTAAATATAAATTAATTTATTGAGAATTGAAAAAAAAATATAAAAATTCAATGTGGTAATGAAAATATTCATTAAAATTATGAATGTTTTAATTACTGAAGTTTGTACGTTTTACATTATGAAGTTTTTAATTACTGGACATTAAGAGTACGTAGACATTTCAAATATTTAAGTATTTATTGACATGAAATATGTATTTCTAACAATTTTATAATCTGATTTTAGTTAAAATATTTAATACTTTTATTAGTTATATATATATATATATATATATATATATATATATATATATATATATATAGCCTAATATATATATATATATATATATATATATATATAATATACTAAATAATTAAATGTGACTAAAAAATAGAAAAAAATACTAAATAATTAAAGCGATTAAATATGTGTCTAAACAGGTGGGTCTACAATTCTATTTGGGCCACCTATTTACACTGTCTTGCAAAAATATTCGCCTATGCAAAAATGTAATCTTTTTTTATTTTAGCAATTTCTGCTATATTATAGAATTAATTATTGTTTTTTGCATTTTTTTCTAATAAATATTATTTATAATATCAATTAAATATTTTTTTTAATTATATGATTTTATTGTATAATATTATTTTAATAAACTATTTATGTTACCCATATGACGAATACTTTTTCACGTAAGTGTATATATAACCCTCATATAACGCGGATGTTAGGTTTCATATATTCATGTTATGTGAGACTCAGGTCATATAGAAAAACCAGGATTATATTTCCAAATCATTTTTTATGAAATTAATAAACAACAATTACATATCCAACAAAAAAAAAGATTTTTATTTAATTCGGGTAATCCATGTAAATTAAGAAAATTTATAAATTATGAAACAAAGAAATAGTAAAATATTATAAAATTACAAATTGTACGTAAATTGCATTATAAATAATGCATAAAATGATTTGTGAAAAATAATATGAAGTGCATATTTTAATCGCTATCATTGTTTTCAAAAATAACATTTCGTAGAGGTTCTTTATTTACGAATGACAGGACCTCGTTGTTTTTAAATGATTGATGATGTTTTTTTGATCGATAATGAATCTCACATTCATTATCGATCAAAAAAACATCATCGTTCACTCAAAAAAAAACGACGAGGTCTGGTCATTCTTAAATAAAGAACCTCTACGAAATGTTATTTTTGAAAACAATGATAGCGATTAAAATATGCACTTTATATATATTATATATATATATATATATATATAATAGGGGTACCAGATGAAAATGTCGTTTTTTAGAATCTTCCTTTTCAATGGCCAGTTGTGTTTCGACTGTCAATCTTTTAACATGTATTTCTTTTGCTATTGATTGATAGACATCTAAAGCACAACTTTCAAAAGAAATTACATTTTTTTGCGTTCTATTTTAAATGGAAGGATTTGTGCCGGATAATCAATTTTTACGAAATTGCATGTTATACGAATTTCATCAAAAAAGTAATGCAACGACTGCGACAAAAAAAATTGGGACATTTACGGGGACATATTGACTATTCGGCAGTGTCAGAAGTGGTTCAAACAATTTCGAAGTGGAAATTTTGACTTAAAAAATAAACCTCGAAGTGAGAGGGTAGTAAAAGTGGACAATGATGTTTTACGCATTGAAATTGAAGTAAATCCGACCAAATATATTTAACAAATAGCAGATACACTCGGATACTTTTAGTCCAGTGTGTAAGAACATTTAAAAATAATTGGCAAGATTCATAAACAGGGTGTGAGGATACCGCATCATTTAAGTGATGAAATCAAATCTGTACGGGTTTGAATGTGCCAAGAATTAATAAAATTAGAGGAAAATTCAACATTTCTTCGACATATTGTGACAGGGGATGAGAAGTGGGTTATGTACTCGAACCAATGTCGCAAAAAACAGTAGCTTTCTAAAGGGCAGTACCACTGGCAACGTCGAAATCGAACTTAATAGTCAAAAAGGTCCTTTTGTCTGTATGGTGGGATTGTAAAGGAATTATTCATTATGAAATTCTTAAATATGGCCAGACAATAACGGCACAGTTCTATTATGATCATCTGGAACGATTAAAAGAAGCAATCCCTGTAAAAAGACCTAGAATATTCAATAGAGGAAACATATTTTTTCAACACGATAATGCGAGACCTCATACAGCTAAAATTACTCGGGATAAATTAATGGAATATGAAAGGAATATAATTATTCATCCACCATAATCACCCGATCTTGCTCCATCGGATAACTATTTATTAAGATCAATGCAGCACTTTTTATCCGATAAAAATTTTAAGAATATCGAAGAAGTAAAAACGGGTCTCGATGTCTATTTTTCATCCAAATCAAAATATTTTTATGCAAATGGCATATTAAACTTACTAGAAAGATGAAAGAAAGTTGTAGCTATCGTGGGAGAATATATAATTAATAATTGATATGGTAATATATATATATATATATATATATATATATATATATTAAGTTGACTTTCTATTTAAGAAAACGTCATTTTCGTCCGGTACCCCTAATATATATATATATATATATATATATATATATATATATATATATATATATATATATACGAGGGTCGTTTGATAAGTATGGTAAAAAAGTAAGAAAAACTAAATTGAAAAAATTAATTCAATTAGTTAATTATTTAAATTAAACAATTAATAAATTAACCATACTTATCAAAAGACCCTCGTATATATATATATATATATATATATATATATATATATTTATATAACATGGAAAGATAGAATGACAATCAAAAGAATCAGAAAAAAAATTATGGGCGTTAGAGCAAAAGTGACAAGTTTGAAATGAAAAAGCAAGAAGAGAAAATCACTGATGATCAAGAGAAGTTATTGATTAGAAACTAAAATATGTTAAAATATCTCGTAAGAGACTAGTATATAGGACAAGAATATAAAAAAAATCGTCTGAATGGACTGGAAGAGAAAGTTATTTTAAGAGAGGTCTTTATCTCTAATAGTGAATTGAAAAAAAATATTGATTAATAATTTTTTTTCTAAAATATCATAAATTGGTACGAACCATAAATTAATCATCATTATTAATCTTCTAGTTCTCGTAGTAAAATTTTAAATTCATTTATACAAATTTATTTATCTCTTTGGGCCAAATCTTTTAAAGTATTGAATATTTAAATTACTAATTTTATATATATTATCTATAACGTTTTTACGACTTGTTTATTAAAACAGTTACATATTTAAAAAATCCCAGTCGAAATTATTTTACAAAATAATACAATAGATTATAACTTATCTTCGAAATACGTTCTACTGAAGACACGTAAGATCTGAACTTATCATTCTTTAGAACCACTCTTGAAAGCTGATCAGATAAATTCTTCTACTCATAATCCTAAAGAATATTTCCTTCTTCTATTCAATAGCTTTTTTCTAAAAAAACAACTAACTTGTATAAAAATAATATCAAATGTATGAAATAAAATACGAGTACACTTTTTTTACTGCTTTCAACACAACAACGAATGGACGACGACTACTACTTATAATAAAAAAATCTTAAATTGTGTTTTACAGTAGTATGAGATAATATGCTAGATACAGTTAAAAGTTCCTACCACGTACAAGTTTCATTTTTTACTTTACCCGCTCATAAAAGGAATGTCCAATGTGATACATACACATTTATGTACACACACATTTATATACACACACATTTATATATATATATATATATATATATATATATAAGGATATAAGAAAGAATATACATTTTCCTATTTCATTCGTAGATGTTAAAAAAACACGATAGATTACCTGTTTGAAAAGTATATTTGTGTTAAGGAAAAAATCCCTAATACAAACATAACACATCAACGTCATTAAGCAGTTTCGTTCCTAGACCCTCGCGACGGCCCATCAATTTTAATAATACGGCGTCGGTCGGACACGTTCTCTTTACAATACCGTGCCTCCTCGTCTATATCTATTTTTCATGGACTGTTCTGTTTTGTGTTTCAGGAACAACGATACGTCAACAGTCGACGAGAAGCTGGCGCGCCGAACACAAAGCGGCGCGCACGTTGGGTATAATTATGGGCGCCTTCTTGTTGTGCTGGCTTCCGTTCTTTTTATGGTAAGAACATTTTATATATGAATTATTGTTAGAGAACGTTTTCACGTTTAAGTGCATTTACATGTTCAGTGAATCAATCATAGAAAATATTTTCGTTTCTGGAAATTTTATTCTAATGTCGTATGATATTTTTTTATATTTATTTTATACAGTCTACTCTTTTCGATTTAAAAGACTTTTTACTCAAAGTATATTTTTCTAATACCTGTATAATTGGTAATACAGGAATACCTCTCACAACCTGGCTAATCGGTTTCACTGATTAGCAGGACTATTTGAAACAGGACTAATCGAAACACTAAATACAAAAAAACCTTAATTGGATCTAAACATTTTTCCCCTATTTTTCAGTAAATGAAACGAGGGTAATAAATTCAAATGTTTGTTTGTATCAAAAAAACAAAATCAGGGATTTATACATTCATTTTAAATACATTTTGAATCCATTTTCAAATGAATTATTAAAATTTAAGTATAAAAAAATCAACTTTACTCTAGAGTTGCGAATCAAAAACTAATAGAAAAAGAAAAAAGACCACAAAACTAGAACTGTGCATGTGATGCGCACAATATGCATATACGATTTCGGTTTTCTTTTTTTATGTTTTCACAATAAAGAGAAAAACTTGAAAATTTGCGTATAAAAATAATTTTATGTATAAATTTTTTGTTTTTTTCAAGTAAAAATTTTTTTTTTTGAAATTTCAAACAAGACTATAGTGAAACTGAACTAATCGAAGCCGGACTATGCGAAGTATTACTGTATTTTTTTGGAGATTTATATAGCTATGAAATATTTTTATTCTACTAAATTCGTTTATGAATTTACATATAAATTCTGTAGAAAATATACAGATCATAGTCATTCAAATGTAACGCCTAGATATCATCACTGTAGAATATTAATAAGTCATATTTTCAAATGACATAATAAGCCTTTTTTACTTTAGTAGAAAATTACGATTTTAACCAAGGATAGGTATATATTGCAGAAACGCATGCACAATATTCAAAATTCAGTTTTTGCGATAGAAAATTTGTCAACATGTAATTTCATGAAATTCAGATTTCAACTGGCCTCCAAGACCTTTCGATTTAACACCATTAGTTTTTTTGTGTGTTTTTTTGAAAAGTCAAGTCTATGCTAACAAGCCACAAACAATTAATGACCTAAAGAACAACATTCGAGTTTCAATTCATGAAATAAATCCATCAACATGTCGAAAAGTCATTGAAAATTTTTATATTCGAATTCATGCCTGGAAACGTACTCGTTGTAAATATTTGAACAATATTCTGTTCCATATATAATTGTAATGAATTATACTTTAAATAAAAAAAACAGATTGATTTTTTTTTAAGTAGTTTGTGTTTTATTAAAAAGAAACATGTAGGCGCGTTTTTTGGAATATCTTATATTTAATGATATAATACTGTCTATAATTAATATTACGTATATATACGAGTATATATTTATGATGATAAATTAAAAATAAAATATCTAAAAACTTCTTTGTTCGATCATTATTTTCATTTTGTGAAACTACGGAAAGAAAATTTCGTAGCACAAGAAATTATCAATAATTGTTTAGGTCGAGGTATTCTCAAAAATGCGTTTTAGAATCACAATGCATGTGCTTTTGCGTATGGTTAAAGAAGATCTAGTAAATATTATACGATGATAGGAAGTCAAGATAACAGAGATATTATTTAGCATCTCTACGACTCACTTCTTGATTGAAGAATGAAATGTTTGAAATAAAAATGGGTCGGTTTTATAATCTTGAATAAAAGGATACTAATAAATAAGAAAAAATATTATTTGAGATCTCAAAGATATAAAAGGGGCTTTAGAACGAGATTCATAAATATATGAAAAGAAATATGAAAATATTTGTTTATGTGGAATGGAAGAACAAGGTGGTAAATTGCTGGAAGTTAAATGTTTTTGGATAGGTTTTTATCCATTATTGGATAGAAAGAGGCATTTAATGATTATAATTATATATATTTATATATATATATATATATATATATATATATATATGTGTGTGTGTGTGTGTGTGTGTGTATAATTTTTCAAAAGCCATCAATAATTTTCAAAAACCACCCCTAATTTCTCAAAAAACCACTTCTAACTTTCAAAAACCACTCCTAATTTTTTTTTAAAAAAAACTAATTTTAAAAAATATATTTTTAATTTTTACCCCCCCCCCCAATTAAAAAAATCACTAATTTTCAAAAACACCTCTAATTTTCAAAAAAACACCCTTATTTTACCGAGGTAACTTAAAACATTTTTTGAAAATATGTACAAATGCCCATAATGTCTACATTTATTAATCAATATTAATGAATTTTGAAATGAACATAGCCAGTGTAATGCCAAAGGTAATTTTTATGTCAGATTTCACAATTGTTGCTAAAGTAATTTTTCATAAACATTTTTTGAAAATTTAAACAAATGCCCATAACGTCTACATTTATGTTTCAATCTTAATGAATTTTGTAATGGACATAACCAGTGCTCCAGCTGTAGTATCCTAGGTAGTTTTCATGTCACATTTCCACATGATACAAAATATTACAAACCATAAGCACGCGGGAGAAAAATTTGATAAATTAACATATATCATAATTAACGGCAGATTATCATTGTTAATAAAGTTAATAAATAGTATTCAATAGTCTGTCATGGAAAAAGTGTAATTTAGGAATGGGGGTGGCAGAAATATTTTCGTACACGGGCGGCCGATCCCTTTGGGGCGGGCCTGTATTTATATATAGTTAATATTAGTAATTTAAAACTAATAAAAATTATAATTTGAATTCTTAATAATTATTATATTTAAATTATATTACTATTTTAATATTCTAAAAAAAGAATAAATAATTGTTTAATTGTTATTTATTTTTTAATTTTTCACACATTATTTTTTACACTATAATTAATTTTGTTATAAAATTGTCAGTGTATGATTTGTTATAATTTTCCAGGTAGAAACATAATTGAAAATAGAACTTTTATTATTTACATTTGAGTATATAATAAAAACTAGAACAGGTACAAAAAAATGTCAACTGATACTTTAAAGAAATATTCAAAAAGATTCTTTGTAAGAAAATTCTTCTATCATCTAAACTATAGAGTTAAAAAACGGACACTAATGTGAGCTTTGACTATACTCGACCTTAACACCTCACGTCATCGTTTCACTCACCCAACATATCCAACCCCGATCAAGGTTAACACCTACGGCACGTGAATAAGGTGAAAAACACACGGCCTGTTCTATTATAGTTCAAGGTCTCGCGTTCGAACTTCAAGGCCGACCTCGTGAATCGACACGATCGCATTAATCTTATGCATTTTACTGACTGCCATTCGTCCCACAAAACTAATTTTCCGTTCTGCTGTCGTCGTCGCATCCGTTCGAAACTAGTTTTAAAACTTGCCGTATCGTCGAGTCAGATTCGTTTGACACAAAAGAATAATGATCGGTCGGTTCGAGCCGACACACAAGCGGAGAGTCAATTATCTGAAGATCAAGTGCAAAGTTAATCATTCGTTAGATTAGTTTACGTATTCTCGCGGGGGCGTACCGCAGGTATAGTATTAACAATACTAACGCCTCCGGGTCCTTTTAAGTTGAGTGCTCTAGACACTGTTGTACCACGGAATTGTCAGTGTAAGTGCGTACGTGTATGGCTGTGAGTTTGTGTGCGTTCGTGCGAACGAACGATGGAGCTTTGCAAGGAGTTGTAATCAATACGTATTATATGTATATACGGTGGTTATCAAGGCTTTATACTGCCGTTATGGATTGCTCAGGCAATCGATTTCGTGTATTGGATTGAGTTTTCAATCAATTGATAAGTGTTTGTATATATAGAACGATTAAAAAATCTGTATTAACTTCCTGATTACATTTCACAGATCAGAAATTAATACATAGTTTTTCTAATTCATGTCTCAATAAAAGTTAAGTTTTTAATACATAATTTCTAAACCAATTACATGTAACAAAATTTTTAAAATTTCAAAAATATACACAAATCTATTCATACATTACTTTAAAGCAGAGTAGGACATTATCTGACTAAATTTTCATACGATTAAAAATATGATGAAAAATTTAGTCATAATTTCTTAGTCGTAAAAATTATTCAGAAATTCTTATAGTTCATTATTAATTATTTAAAATTCAATAACATTAAAATTACAAATTCAATTTTATTAAAAATTATTTGTAATTTCTTCAAACAAAATAATTTTATTTGAAATAATTTTTCGTAACGATTTAATTAATAGTCATATTCATTTAATATTGCATTTAGCTATTATTGCACAATTCTAATTATTCAAATTAATCGGTTTATTAATCGCTTGAAACGATTGATGACTGAAAAATAAATCACGAATAACGATTAATTTTTTAGTCGTTAGTCACCAATTTATCTAAAAACCACTAATTTCGAATCAATCAATTTATCAATCGCTTCAAATGATTAAACTAATAAACCAATCGTAACTAATGATCAATTTTACACAACTAAAATTTTAATCGTTAGTCGTCAATCAGATAATTTGTACCCTACTTTGCTTTTAAGTAAATACATTTCAAAGTTAAAATAAAAACCTAAAATTTCTTTTAATTTTTCAAATGAATAAGAAAGATTCTCTATATAAAAATCACACCTCATATATCGTTCACCCTAATATTTTTTTATTTACTTCAAGTAATAAAAAAGATACTTTCAACATATAATAATTTTATAATAACAATAAAAAATCGTTTATAGGCTCATAAAGTACTTCTATATACTCTTATTATCTATATTTGAATAAGGTATTGATTTATGTCGATTATAAATTTTAATACTTAAAATATAGACGACTAAAATCTTGTCATTAATTTTAATTTCAATAATGAATATAAATTATAATAATAAATTGATATAATAAATTAACTTAATATTGTAAGATATTTCAAGATGAAAACTGAAGTATTTCCATGGTTTTATTATATATATATATATATATATACATATATATATATATATATATATATATATACAGAGAGAGAGAGAGAAAAAGATTAAAAGTTGAAAACTTTAAGTGAATTTTGGTTTTTCATGCTGTGAGTTTTTGAAATATTTATAATAAATGTAATATTCCTTTTATGAAATAAATAAATGTATAATATCAAGTTTTATTATTTCTCCCACGAGAATAACTAAAAAGTGAAGCTTGGTTCTTCAATAAAGTTAGCATTATTATTAGAGAGCAACATATATATAATGCTGTAGTTTGCTAATTATAAAATATTCATAATGATAAGCAATTAAAAAGTAAAAGCATTAATAAAACGATAAATAAATACTAGATATTTTTATAAAGTTTCTTGATGTTATAAAAAACTCATTTTCAGATAAATAAGTAATTTTATAATTAGATAAATTAGCATATAATTTTTATATATAACGAAGTGAATAATAAGTAATTACTGAATTCTTTCCAATATCTTCTAATGTTGGTGGTGATAATTTATTTGTGTGAAAATCTCTTCGTGTTTGATCAACTTAATTATTCGTATAAAAGAAATTATTTTTTATAAAATTGTCAGTGGAAATGATAACAAGAAAATAAATAAATAATTGATAATAAAATTTGTATACTTTATACAATATTTCAGACTAAAGAATAAAACAATATTAAATGATATTTCGATCATTTCTATTCGTAAACGTTGTTTTATAAGATTAACGATTTTATGACAAAAAGGATTTGAGGATCGAAATGCGAATTAGCTTATTATTGTTATAAAGAACAAAGTAAACAGTAAGTTATTATTAAACATTTTATAACATACTGTAATGTTAGGGGTTATAATTATTTGTGTTAAAAATTAACAAATTTAGAACGTTATTTATTATTCTTATATTTGTTTAATTTCACCTCGTTGTTGTTGTTTGTACTGTAATTACCATACAAAATAAAAAACAGATTTAATCACTTAAATATGTAAAAAATACCATTGAATTTATGAATGTCTTATTTAAAAATGATTTTTGAAAATATTTTAATTTTTTAAATCATTAAATATAAAAAGAATAAATTTAAAGAAATCAAATTTTTATATATATATATATCAGGAAATAGTAAAAATGTCTCAGGAAAATATTTATAAAGAATCAATAGAATTCGAAGAGGATTTCGACTAGCAATGTGCTGAAATAAATTAAGATGATGATGATAATATCATCAATAGCAGCAACTTCTTTCTATCCACTAGTGAATGAAAATCTTTTCTAAAATTTTACACTTTCATCGATTCAATATTTTTTCTTCCAGTCCATTTTAATTACTTTTTAATATCTCTGTCTTATCTATCCATGAATTTCTTCCTGTTTTTTTATATCACTAAATTTCAAATCCATAATTTTTCTTGTTTGTCAGTGGTATTCTTTTCTTGTTACAAGACCAAATTATTTCTATTTTAAAATGTTCATTTTTGCTCTAATGTACTTAATTATTTTTTAATCTACTTGGTTCTCGTTCTGTCTCCAAATATTATTTCTTAAGATATATATATATATATATATATATATATATAAAGAAACTATACACATGTTTCTCTATACACCACCTAATGGACATGTTTATTTTTAATAAAACACAAATCTAGGCGTCATATTTGGATGAGCCTATATTTGTTAAAAATACATATATTTTATTCTCTCTGATTTTTCTCTTGCTCTCTTTCTGTCTCTCTATTCATCTTTCTCTCTCTCTCTCTCTCTATATATATATATATATATATGAATGTGTATTTGAAAAAATAAACTAAAAACGTTCACTCGACTCAAAATTCAGTGATACGTGTAACCTTTAAAAATTGTTACTACAGGAAAAATATAGATAATTGTGTTTCTACTTTCATCGAATTTTCTCGTTACCACTACTTTTTATGGTTTGTATAAATGGTTAAATGGTAAAAGATTCGGATGTCGTACGTGGATTTAAGTTGAAAACTATCTGATAATTTCCATTCTTCGATCAAATGCTATTCAGACTCATATCCGATATATCTATAGCAGTAAGATTTTATGACACTAACTCCTCATACATATACATATAAATATATATATATATTCGTGTTTGTGTGTGAAAAAGAATGTCTTCACGCAAGCGAGACGGCACATGGTGTCGGCACACCTTCAGCTTAAGTGTCGAAATAGAAAAGGCGTCGGCGCGACCATGACGTGAATAATAATAATGGCGAATTTCCGTTCAATCTCGTTCGTTTCGTACACCGTCCCACCGTCGGCCCACCGCCCATGACCCTTTCATATTGGCTCGGATTTGAGCTCGTTAGAGACGTGGCGATAGTATATAGACGTCTCTGCCTCTCTTCCGTACACCTGCCGAAGAAGGTCACGGTCGCGGGTTCATGGCGGTCGTAGCAAATCGTGTGATCGATTTAAAATTTCATCGTCGACGGTTTTTTTTCTGTGCTTTCGACACCCTCGTGCCTCATCGACGCCCGGTTCACGGTTACGTACTCGAAATCTTTGTCGTCGTGTTATCTTGATTTGTCGAGATCGAGTCCTCTTTTGTAACAGATTTACTCCTCATTCTTGTGTATTACTTTTAACGACGTGATTGACAAGGCGAGGGGATGAATGGAGTGAGAATAGATCGAGCTTTGGAAACTTTTGATTATTTTCATAAGATATTAAATTTGGTCGATAGCTTCATTCTGATTTACTTTTTTAAAATATTTTAATTAAATAAAATATATATGAATACAAATTACAAATATAGTTGACTAGCAAAACAAACTTGATTATAGTTGGGTATTTTAAAAATTTATAAATATAAAAAATAATTAATCTACATATATATATATATATATATATATATATATATATACATGTGTGTGTGATTCGTTTAAAATTATAAAATCAATTAAATATTATTTTCAAAATCTGAGTTTTTTATAAATAAATACTGATAAAGCTTCAAATATAAAATGGATTACTTTTAAAAATCTAAAAAAATTACAGTTATACAAAAACAGTTTAATTAATTTTAAAACTTATACAAATTAAAAATAAATGCCATTACAAATATATTTTTAACAATTATTTTAATTATAGAAAACATTAATATTTAAAATAGATATGTAGAGTATAATTTTATGTGTAAAAAATAACAATTCTTAGTAAATCAAATAAAAAATAATTTCCTAAAGAAACTAAAAGTGAAAATTTTTATTTCTACTAAATAATAATAAAAATAACTTAGGCATTATCGACAGTGAGTTCAATGGTAGAGACGTGTTTCAAGAAAAAATATTTCCAACCACCACAAATACTCTATTTCAATTTATCACTGAAAGCTTTAATGGAAAAAAGGAAAATTACTGACGTGTAAGGTTTCAATTTATTGCGAGTTCATGCACTTCTAATTATTGATTTTTCAGAATATTTTTCTTAGATTTGGTTTTGAATTTATAATAATTTTCAATGACGAAAAAACTTTTGGATTACTTTCTTCAAATGAAAAGATATTTAAACTGTTATCAAAAATTATGATTACATTTGCTCCCAATAACTAATTTAAATTTCGTTGATATTTTTTTATTAAAACATAGAGTGAATAAATCTACAATAGTTTATTTTTAAATAATTCTTAAATATAAAATATTATTAAAATTTTCTTTCTTAAAATAAATTAAATTATATATATTATAAAATTTAAATTATTCAGAAAATCAAATTATAGGGATATCCAAATATAACGCCTAGATTTGTGTTTTATTAAAAAAAATTGTGTATATAGCGGCGTATAGAAACACAGGTGTATATTTTCTTTCTTTTTAATAAAACATAAATCTAGGCGTCACATTTGGATGACCCTATTTAATTATGTTTTTTTATGAACTAAAAAATCTATATACATTTTTTCTTTGTACCATTTTATATAAATTTAATTTAAATATAACCTTTTTATGAACATGTACGACTTATATTAAAAATATGCAAAAAAATTATATTGTAATATTTTTTTTAATTAATTCTAAAATAGCATACAGTAAATATTATGACTATTGTATAAGTTATAAAATAAATAAATATTTTTTTGATTCAATTCATTGTTTCATTATTATACATAAATGTATTATAATATTTCATAAAAAAAAACTCGTACAGAATTTTTCAAATATGTAATTTAATTTCAAGCTAGTTTATTTTTATTTCTATGAAAAATACTTTTCTTTCGGAGAATTATTTCTAACACAAAAAACTACCAGTATATTCAAGTTAAACCCGGCATTATTTTGATTAAATAGTTAAGAAACGTATGAAAATTTCATACACACACACACACACACACATATATATATATATATATATATATATATATATATATATATATATACATATGAATATAAAATATTTCATACAACGGAAAGAATTCAAGTACTTTCTTAAGAAAAATTCCTATCCGAAGAAATATTTATATTTATTTTAACATAGTGGAAACTGTTCAACGAATCATATGATTACGTTATGCGTACAAGAGTGAAAGAGAGAAGCTCGATGGTTTATTAAATTATAAAAAAATCAGTATTATTTTTTTTTGTCCAATATTCAAGTAGATATTTTCATAAATTTTGTTTAAAAAAGTTATGTTTTTATTATCGAATATATTTGTATATTCATTTTGTACACTTCGATGAGTTTAGAATGGTATAAAATTGGTTGTTAGATATCATTAAAAAAATATGTATAAAAGTTTTTGTATGTATATATAATCAAAAACATATATATATATATATATATATATATATATATATATATATATATTGTTTGTGAATCCAAAGTTGAATAAATTAAATATAATCAATTCTTACATGATTAAAATTGGATAAAATAATTACTCATTACTTCACTAAAATCATATTAATTTATTTTTCCAAAAATATTAATGAATAATGTAAGTTAAAAATTTGTTAACTGCTATATTTTTAAACATATACCATATAAATAACAATTTTTTGAAATGATTAATTTAAACAAATCACTGATTGTTGTGAAGTTTTGGATTTTCATTACACAATGAATTATATTCAAAAATAATCATCCTTGTTTGATACAAGGAAAAAAGTACTAGTCAATTAATGTAGAAATAATAAATATAATATATATTCATTATTACATTAAAACCCATTAGTACATTTTTTATTTTTTCTTTGAATAACAGAAATTAAAAACTGTAACAAATATAAGTTTCACATTTAGATAACACTATATATTATTTTTTTTTAGACAATTTTATTTTCTTAATATTTTCCAGTAAATATTTTACACAGTGACAAGCTCGATTAGTACTAGAATAGGGGGATATTGCCTAGGAATTCCGAGTATCGTTTTTAAAAGTTTCTAGAATTGGAGATTAAGAATGAAACTAACAACCCCATCTTATAACAAAAACAACTAACATAAAACTCAAAGATAAGAAAATCTCATTGAGGGGCTAGCATTGGCAGAACGTCAAGAATAAATCAAAGCAACAAAATGTAGTAAATATTATATTTTAGAAATTATAATTAATTTAGATTATTATTATTATAAAAGTTATCTACATACTACTATTCATATTTTTTTTACTTTCTGGATTGTGTTTATATATATATATATATATATATATATATATATATATATATATAAATGATCATCCAAATATGATGCTCAGATTTATGATTTATTAAAAAGAATAAAAATAAACTATACACATGTTTCCCTATACACCATCCTATACACAAATTTCTTTTTAATAAAACACACATCTACTCGTCACATTTGGATGACCCTATATATGTATGTATGTATAATAATAATAATGAAAATTACATTTTAAGATGAAAATAAAAAAGAGCAAAATTGAAAAATAGTTTTTTAGAAAGTTATTGAAGAAAGTTCACTGTTTATAATAAAGAGTGGAATATAGAAAATAAAATTTTTTAATTGCAATAACATAACAGAATTTTTGTAGTATAAATATGTATATTGTTGAATAAATAACTCTCTCCCTCCCCCCCTCACTCCCTCTCCCACTCTCTCTCTCTCTCTGTCTATATATATATATATATATCAGCTTTTTTCATCTATTATTAGATGAATATTTGTCCCAAATTTGCCATTTAAAATAATTCAAATTGTATAATAATTCCTCTTCCATTCTACATTGACGAATTTTCTCATGTTTCTATCATACCTATTTACAAATATTTTCTTGAACATTTTTATATTTCTCGGTTCACAATCAATAATTTTCATTGCCCTTACATGACAACACAATTTCTATTTTCAAACTTTTACTTCAACATTTTTATACAATATCAATTATATCTATGAATTCACTTTAAATTTTTTCTTTCGAATCAACTCGTTTCTCTTTTTATCGACGTATTTTTTATAATAACCATCTTTCCATGTTGCTTATATTGACAACTGATTATGATTGAAAGATATTTTAAAAGTTTTTTTTTTTAGAAAATATAATCTATTTTTTGCATAAAATGTAATTAAATAAGTATACATACGCACACATACATGCAAACATACAAATGTGTATCTGTGTGTGACATATTTTTAGATGCCAACAAAACGTGTTTAACGAAATATAAAAATGTCTATTCTCCTTATGAAAAAAATATACATTTTCAACGAAGAGCTTTTTAACCCACGTTACGGACTGTTATTGAGCGGTCACTGTAAGAGACCGCATAAATGTACCATTTCATGTTATTACTATTGTAATTGAATACATAGTGTTTGTTTAGGATAGGAACCATATTTTGGTTTCGTCGTTTCATCAACAATCGTATTAAGACATTTTTGGATGCGTACGACAGATTTTCATAACGATAAATATGTTCACAATGAGTAAGTGAGCGAGGTCCAGAGGGTTTATATATGCATGCATGCGTACATCAACGGTAACAGCTCGAGGCTGTCAGGCCAACTGTTGAGGGTTTGACCCCTGTCTAAGTAAAATCCATCTGTCATTTATGTATTCGAAATATGTTCGCCGCACGTGTTTGGATTTTGTTGTGACACGAGATTTTTCATTATTTAATTTGAGCGGAAGACGAGATATTATTTTCTTGTTCTTGTCTGTGATAACACTGCAGAAGGTTTGATAACGTGAAATGACGGGTCTTTGTTGTTTTGTGTCCACCGAATGAGTTTTGAATAAAGATTTTAAAAATGTTTTTTTTATATAAACACCGACTCATTTTAATATTTGAGAAATTATATATTTTTCTCATATTTTATTCTCTAAATAATATAAATTATAAGAAATATTTTTAATGTTTTTTCCAGTAGATGTCAGTATAAAAATATTTTTTATATCTTGTCAATAATCTCGTATTTATAGGAAGTAATTCTATATTATTTCTATATGAAAATTACTCGTTTTAAAAAAATATTTATTCATAAATAATACATTTTTTAAAATACTTCCTAGTTACATAGGATCATCCAAATATAATACATAAATTTGTGTTTTATTAAAAAGTAACTATGCACATGTTTCTTTATACACCACCCTATATACATGTTTCTTTTTAATACAACACAAATCTAGACGTAACATTCGGATGACCCATTATATTATTTATCACCATTCATTAAATTTATATTTTATAAATAGATTTATTATTTTATTTCTAATAAAACTCTATAATTAATTAATTACAGATACATATTCATCTAAAATTTATCTTTAAATGGTTTCAGAAATTGTAACTTGAGGTGAACAAAACTTGAGAAACAATTATTTTAAAACTTTAATTATTAAATAGAAACATCTTTAATACGTAAAATATTTTATCTCTGTTTCCATATTTTAAGATTATATACATATACTGTTATTTAAATTGTTATAGGTGCCAATGATAATCACTTTACAAATTCGACTTTATTAAAACAAATCTCTTATACATTACAGTTTCTTTAAAAGATATAATTACAAAGTTACAACATCTGTGGGTGTAATATTCAAAGATTAAATTTCATAATATATATATATATATATATATATATATATATATATATATATATACACAAATGAATTATGATACAAAATGCACGCCTACGTCGTAATTTTCATATGAAAGTCAAATTCATGAATGAAACTAAAAGTTTTACATCTACAAAGAGACAAATTTGAAATGTTCTTGAATTTTTAATCATTTGGTCTCCATTGAAACGAATTGATGTCAGTAAGATTGAATTGCGACGTTTTGATTATTTAAAAGGAAAAATATTGGAAAAATGCCGATAGTAAATTTATACGTCGATCAATTATATGTATTTCATTGATGTTCTTTAAACAAATACTGTTGATATGTCACAATTAAAGCTTCAGGTTTTTCAAAGAAGTTCTTTAATGTATATATATTGTATATAAACATAATATTTTGTTGAAATCAAAGCTCTTCTTGTTTAACAGAAACATAATATTATTTCCATAATAAAAATTATAATATTCTTTAGGGTGGAAATCAAACGTTCGAGATATATTAAAAAATATTTTAATAAATCTCTTACTCTCTTGTTAGTTTTGAAAATTCTATTTAAATATTAATATATAAATATTGTTTTTCTTAAAGAAATATTTAATCATTATTAATTTAGTACTCTGATAATTTCATTAATAAAATATTTACATATAAAATCAATAGATTTTCTTAAATAGAAATTGCTTATTAACGGAATATATATCTTTCATGCAATATCACCTCCAAGACTTCAAGATACATTTATAAGATGCAAATATATCCACTAATACAAGATATAAATGATATCTTGTGATGTTGGAAGTAATAATTCATTTATGTGGAAGTGAATTTGTCATAGTTTCAAAAATTCATTTTATCTATTCTTACATACAGCTATGAAATATGGGTCTTAAATGATAAAATAATTCAACAATTCCATATAACATAAAGTAATATTAAAGAATGATTATTGGGAATAATACGTATAGAAAAAGTTAAGTTACTAGATTCAAAAGGAAATCAAAATTACGGACGTATTAACAAGACTGAAAAATTAAAATGGAAATTAGTCAATCATTGACAAAAAATTTTACTAACAAATGAGAAAAATTATTAATTGAGAATACAGAAATATAAAAGAATATAATCCAAGAAAGATTTATGGATAGATGAGATAGAAATATAAGAAAATTCATTGAAATGAAATTGAAAAATATTTGGTTTGTTCGTAGTGAAAAGTTTACGAAAAGGACTTGATCTAGCAGTAAATAGCAAAATATCTGATGATTATAAACTAATATATTTTTTTAAAATTCTATATGATTTAATTTTTATTTCTAAATAAAATCATTATTTTCATCTATAGAAACTTTAAAAATGAAATATGTTTACTCTTCCAAATTCACTGAATCTGCTAACTTGACAAAGATCTTGATTATTATTTATTAACGAGTTAAAATTAAATTCAAACAAAGATAATCATTAAAAAATAATTAAAAATTCTTTGAAGAAATATTTAGTTATATAAAAACTCGATTTCTATACATATAATTTAAATTTCTTTGAATTTACATTGAAAATATATAAAATTTTATTAATAAACAATATTATTTTAAAGAATTTATTAATTAGTTTATAAAATTTAATTTAAAATAAATAATATTTATTAAAAGGTCTAGTTAAATATCTTTCATTTTGTAGAATATTTTATACAATACATTTGATATTCAGAATAAAAACATAAATCCACTAAAAAAATATCTAACATAAATTATAATTGTGTCATGGTTCATTATATTTTTTAAATTTTTATTAATATATATATATATATATATATATATATATATATATGATTAAAATAATATTCAGATTCTTAAAATACTTTATAATTACATTTTTATTCTACTTAAAAAATATAAAAAATATTAGTGGGAGTAATTTGTTCGTATGATATATATATATATATATATATATATATATATATATATATATATATATATATATGTAAATTATATACATAAATTTATTTCAAGAAATGAATTCGCATAAAGTATAACTTTTCATCACCCACGCAACTTGTTTTATCAGTGTTCTGAAATAAGTACAAAGATTGTAAATTAATACTGTTTACAACAGCATTCGATAAATTTTTCGATCTTAACGAAGAGCTTCGGTTATTTGTATCTGTTCGACTTTAATTAAACGCATCTTCTTTTATATATCAAATAACATTATTACTTTTATACATTTATTATTATCAATATAAAAGAAACTTGCGAATATGAAGATAATAAATTTCTTTTTTCTTCACCTTATATTACAGCATTATATACTTTATTATTTTTGTCTCGTGATTTCAGACATTTATCCCTCAAGCAGTTTCGACAAGCTTTAATTACGGAAATTTGTTAACAGGAGATGAAAATAATATAATTAATGGATATTGCATTTAATCGAAAACTTGATCTTTTTGATGGAAAAAAATGTTAAAATATTCTTTACTTTGATTTCAATTTCAGAATTATTTGATTTAGTAATAATAATCTTTTTTGTTTATCATTTAATTCTATTTATGTATTAAATACAGAAGTTGTAATTTCAGTAAATTGAGGATTAGTTAAATATCAATCGAACTGTTTTCTACTGTTGATCGAATGAACATTTTGGTTAAGATCAAGTGGAGATATAAGTAGGGATGTATAGTCTCCCTCCTTGCTGTGTACATAACTTCGGATTCGTTTTTTCACTAACTGGCATGATGAGCGAACAAACAGTAACTAATTCCGTTATATAGAGTTTTCCAATAAGCGTTTTAGAACTTTAAATGGAAATAAAATGAAAAAAATATTCAAATAATTAATAATTTATATTATAGCATTAATAATAAAATATAATTTTACTCATATGACCACCACTACTTTGCTTGACATAGTGAATTCGTTTAGTCCAATTTTTAGTCACTATTTCACATAATTCTGATCCAATTTCATGAATTACACGTTTAATTTTTAATTTTAATGCTTATGTTCTTTGTAGTTTATCAGCATAACATAACATATAATTTACATAACCCCATAGAAAATAATTCAATTGATTTAAATCGCATGATTTTGGTAGATAATTGATGGATCCATTTCGTGAAATAATGGACTGATTAAACTTTTGGTTTAATATGTCTATTAAAGTTTTTATAATTTCTGAGCATTGTTAAAGTGTTATCGTTCTATGATAATTTTCCAAATTATACTGAATTTTAATGTCAAAATGAGCTTAAAAAATCAAACATGGCTACCACCAGCTATCAAAATTATGTCATTCTTCTTAGAAAACCCTGTACAACGTATTATATTCACGTTTTTAATAAACAAAAATGCGAGACTGATCGAAATTTTGCAAAAATTACATAAACAATTCGTAAATAAAATATTATTGAAAACCCAAGTGTTTACATGACATAAGATATCCATTGGTGGAAGTTATGATTTGTAAAACGACACATTTGTGTTACCTCAATATTAGCATCAAGTCAAGAAATATTCGAGCAGTTCAAGCTTTTATTAAAGGTGACCAACAGATAAGAGTGGACGAAATTTGTAAAGAAATTAGGATAAGCTTTGACAATGAGGAGTTTATCATTTGGAATGAATTTAAGTTTTGAAAATTTTCAACACGATAAATTCCACAACTGTTTAATGCAAATTAAAAGATTACTCAAGTTGAAATTTCTTAAAGACGGTTGAATTTGTGTAAAGGAAACAAGGATATATTTTTTAATTGTATTTTAATCTGTGATAAGGCATGAGTACATTACTATACCTCGAATTAAAACATACAAGTACTTCCTGTGCAATTGGCATTGGAAAAGCTCCATTACTTCCTATAATACATTAACCAAAAAAATGTCAATTCAATAGAAAATATTGTCATTTTAGCAGAAATTGTATACAAAAATGAATAGTGTACATATGTAGACAATATTCATTTAATAAAAAGTAAGGAAAAAAGTTCAGTTTATATTTGATTGATTTTTGTAATATTTTTTTGTTCAGAATGAAGTATTTCAATATTTTCATAAATTTTTTATCATATGAAAAAAAAATAGAAATTATATATATATATATATATATATATATATATAAAATATTTAAAAAATAAATTAAAGATTTTGAAACAAGTACATTGTATTATATTCAACAAATAATAAAAATTAAATATCAATTTTTAATTAAATTCTTGTAATTATTCAATAAAATTGTTGAGATATATTGTAAAAAATCATAAAATCGCATACATATTGAAAAAAGTTACATATTTCAATATAATAAACAAGAAAAAAATATTAATTAATATATATTAGGAAATAATTTTAATATTCCAGATATGTGTCTCATAAATTCATTTCGCTGATAAAAAAATCAAATCAATATTTTCACAACCTTCAATGGAATCTCTTCCCTTTTGAATATAATTAATTTTCGAAACGTTTCGAAAGTGAAATTAACATTATTTCGTAATTTATATATATATATATATATATTTATATATATATATATATATATATATATATACATATAAATTCCAGGCACTTTCTTCTCACATAAAAAATCGTAACTCAATTATCTTAACGAATGAAGTGAAAAGCTTAATATGATTTTAAATTCATTTAAAAATCACGAACAAAAGAACATAAAAATTGGCGTTTAACAGAAAATCTAATAAAAAAATGTCGCGTTGAAAATACAGAGAGCTTGTTAAGTGTTTAAAAGGATTTTTTTCGATTTAATCACATCGTTCGTCAAATAAAAGTGTTTGAATAATGAACTCAATGAACGTATATTTTTTTCTACCCATTCGATTTTTCATATCGCGTCACTGAACTCTAACTCTGAATATTATATATATATATATATATATATATATATATATATATATATATATATATACATATTTGTATAATGTACTCAAGAATATGGAAATTATATAAGCTTAAAAGTTTCCAGTACAGAATAAATATTGAATAAATTGTATTCGATACGTTTTTAAGTAAATTTTAATAAATGTCATCATTTATATAGATTAATCTTTTATGACTCAATTTTAAAATTTGTATCAATTAGTAATTTAATTATATTATTTTTTATATTATTATATAACAACAAATATATATATATATATATATATATATATATATATATATGTTATTAATAAATTGTTATTATAAATTAATAAGACGATTATTAATATTTACTTGACAAATTATTTAACAAATTACTATTTTTTAAACTCAAGAAGTTTATTAAACAATGTATTGAAGTAATATTAAATATACTGTTAATTCAGTAATAATATATTATTTGTGAAAAATTAGTGTTAAATAATTCTAAGTGAAATAAACTAATATCAAAATAAATAGTTTAAAATATGAATATATATATTTATAATTTTGATAAATAAGAATTATTATATTAAATAAATTATTTATAGAAAAAATGTAGAACCTTTTTATTCAATGTACTTTTAGTTATAATATGAGTGTTTGATTAAAATGAGTAAATTTTATAACAAATATTAATATTTTATATGAAATTAAAATTATAATATTTTATATAAAATGAATTATCTTTCTTTAAGGTTAATTGATTTAATCAGTTAGTTTAATAAATCAATTAAAGATGTTTTTTTCTAAAAAATAGTTCTTATCCATGAATTATTTTTCCAACATTGTCTTATCTAGAATTTAATTTTTAAATATAGCCGAGAATTTTTAAAAAATGACGAAAATATGATAACTAAATCCTTTATTTTTTATTAAAATTCAGTTTATGTAAAAGTTATATTTTTATTGTCAAATGAAATAGAAACGTTTAAATTAAAATATACAATTATCAAAATTATTTGATTTGGTTTTATATATGTAATAAATTAACATCATAAAATTAAATGTATTTATTCTATTTTACACGTAAAAATTTAAATGGCAGATATTTTTTCACTATAAAAAATTAAATAATAAGTTTGCCTCTGAAATATCAATTTCATAAATGAATTTTTTTATTTAATTACAAGAAAAAATATCAAGAGAATCGTACTAAACTTCAATATTTGCTTGCCTATTCTGTAACTCATTTTTTATTCATATTCGAAAATTGAAAATTTGGCATTTTTTCACATAAAACCTAACTTTTAATTAAAACTCCTGTTAGAATGAAATTTATAACACTTTTATTTGAAAGCTGTATAAATGACATTGAAATTCAATATTTAAACGTCAATGTACGCTTTTATTATGGATTCTTTTACTTTTTTAAAACATTTTAATAGTCATATAAATATATACATATATGTATGTATGTATATGTATGTATGTATATGTGTGTATATTTAAAGTAATTGCTTTACGATATTTTTCTTGGAGGAAAATAATTATTTCATTCAGAACAAACGAGAACAGTTTAATGAATCATATGATTGTAATATGAAAGAAAAATCAAGAAAAGATTCCTCTTTGAATATTAAATAATAAAGAAATCTATTAATAGAATACGTAAACACATACACACATGTACATATACATACATATATATATATATATATATATATATATATATATATATATATATATATATATATTATTTTATCCACAATCAATTTAGAACAAAAATATTTGATTAACGTAAACAAAAAGTCTAGTAAAACATGGATTTATTATATTATTAATTTTATAAAATATTATTACCTGCCTAAAATCGAATAATAATATTTAATTCAACAGATGTTTATCTAATTAATTAATAAGTTAATTAGTTGATGTATATTTTTCAATCAAAAGGTCAGAGAGTAAAGAAAAATAAACGTCGAAAATGAAGTCAATGTATTTTTTGTAAAGGTTAACTCTTTTAAAAATATCAATATCGAGTTCTTATTACTATTTAAATATTTGTAAACATTTAGTGAAATTATTTACACTACAAAATTACTTCTGACATTATTTATATCTTTAGATATTTCTTGTCATTTAATGAAATGTTTAAATTACAGATAATTTTGTGCAATTTTCTTTTTATATTTTAATATTTTATAACGACATTTATTATATTCTTTCTAATATTGAAATTTAATCGATTAACATAGACAATAAAAGTGTTTTCCACAATGTGATATATTGTAAAAAATTGATTTTTTTAAAAGCTATTAATCATGAAGAAATCGAAACAATTTATGTAGTCAAACGAATACAGAAAACTATTTAAAAATGTATTATTTATATGTCATAAAATAATTGAATAAAATATTATTTTCCAATAATTTTACTATTAGAAAAATTAAAAAAAAGTATTTGAATATTCGAAGTATTCCAAAATTGATTCTTTTGTAAATAATTTATCATAAAATAATATTATAAAATATATTTATTTCTTAGTCGTATAATAGTAATAATAATAATATAAAAGTCTGAAATAGATTTTGTTCAAACAAGACAAGTTTTTTATTATGTTCTTTTCTCAATACACTTTACATTTATTTGAAAAAACTTCGTCGAATGAAAATTACTAAAAGTATATAAAATGTTCTAAGATATTTCTATTCATTTTTTGTAGTTTAAAATATGCTTAAACTATCGTTTTTTTCGAACAATTTGATATTCATATTTATTTACAATATGATAAAATATTGACATTTAATATCCAATAGTGAAATTGAATATTTTGAGTTATTTTATTTTACTTTATCAACAACAAATACATATGTTAGTTATAACTCAAGTTGTTTAAATATTGATATTGATTTAATTTGATATTAATAAAAGTCTTCATAAATTACATAGTAAAAAAACAATTTTTGTAGCCATTAGTAAGGTAAATTTACGATTTTTGATCATTAAACATTCAAAGTACTTTTAGAATATTCGGTTTTTTGTCAGTACTTATATTTTTTAAAAAAACAATTTAAGTATATAGAACAGATAATAAGTGATTGTATTGAATATTAGTTTATCCACTGATTTACCTTAATAAACGTAATATATATATATATATATATATATATATATATATATATATATATATATATAAGGATAAAATCCTGAATAAAAACCCTCACTCACGTGCTTGGGTTAACTTAGTAAATATATTGACAAAGTACCAGTAAATGGTAAAATTCAATAAATATTTTCTCAGCAGTAGATTGATATAAGTTTATACATAGATAAATAGATAGAAAGATATTCTTCAGTTTATAAACCTAAAATAGGTTTACAACAATCCTTCAATTTGTGTTTTTTTCAACTTTCCTTTTCAATTCTTCATAACACTTGCAATTCTGGTTTTACATAATCTGTTTTATTTATACAGTGTAACTTTTGTCTACCATTCCTGTATGTGTTTTCTTCTATACAACTTTCAATAATAATTTTAAACATATTTTCGTTTCTTAATATAATTATTTAAACCAGTTAATTTTTTCTTTCTACTTTATATTTCCTTAAACATCTTCTTTTTTCCGTTCTTAAAAAAACTTGTTCGTTGTTCAACTTGTCCATCCAAATAATAATAAGTATCTTTCTATTAAACTATTTTTCCATAAATTTAATTCTCCTTTTATATGTCGTTCTAATTATCCTAATATCCCACCTATGTAACAGTATGTTCCAAATATGCACCCTAATCTATATTTCCTTTGCTCGTAAATTGAATTTTTTGCTAGAAAACGGTTCTTTCTATAAAGAGAATTTTATATTTGATTAATCCTGCTGATAATTCTATATTAGTTCTATCATCTAGTTATTTTTCTCCCTAGGTACACAAAATCTGAAAGGATCTGGCGATGATGGCGTCGCTATCTAAATGCATCAGACGATATAATTATAGACTATATAATTTTAAATAATAAGTGAACAGTAAGTGATTATTGAACACTTTAAATTATTGTGGTGTTGGGGTTAAAATTCATTTGTGTAAGTTGAATCAGCCAGAGTTTCAAAACAACAAATACACAAAATCATTTATTACTTTTAATATCTCGTTGTTCAGTTTTATTTTCAAGGGATTTATTTATTTTTCTTACCTAGTATTAACCAATATTTTAATCTTGTTTTTATAAATATTGTTTATATGTATACATATATATATATATATATATGTATACATATATATATATATATATAATATTTAAAATTTATAAAATATTATCAATGTTATTTTGAACGTATTTACAATTACCTTTATATCTCTTCATTAATCTATTTTCTTCCTATTTATCAAATTATACAACTGCCTACATTATAATATTAAACAGGATGATTTATGAAATGATTTTATTCCGAAGTAATCTCTGTCACCAGACTGATTTATCTTATGCAGACATATTATTATTACCACTTCAAAATATTTTCTCAGTTATTTACTTATAATGACATGATATCATTTAAAATGATCCAACGAATATAAAATGTCATGAACTTCTTTTTCCAGACAATTTTACACTTAGATATAAATTTTATCTGCACGCCTTTGTACAGTCTTTATTTTCATATTATATATATATATATATATATATATATATATATATATATATATATGCATCAAATGCATGATATATTTTTCTCAGTACTCGAAATATGTCACGAAAACTTAAAAAGTTAAGCTTGTGAAACGGTGAACGACCTGATGTTGGCCAACAACTGGCATAATATTCATAAGTAATGTTTATATTAAAAACGAAATAACTCCCTGAAGAAAAATTCTACAGTACATTTTTGCTAAAGTGAGAGCTAGTCGTATACTTTTTATGTAACATTAGGGTGGATGCAAATATATCACTGAATTATCTTTCAAGTCTGAATTTAAAGTATTGTTTTTAAAAAAAAATCGTATAATATTTATGAAAATTATTACTAGAGATGAAATATAAAAAAATATAATATGTTCAATGATAAATTATAGGTTATTTATATATATATAAAGTGAAAATTAAAAAATGAATGGACCAGAAGAAACTCAAAGTTATGGACTTTGTAGCAAAAGTGAGAAATTTAAAATGGAAATAAAATGGTCATATATCAAGAAGATAAGATTATATTGGATAAAAAAATTATTGATTGAGAATCTAGAAGTACAATATATAAAAAAAGAAAGAAATATATAGATAGGTGGGATAGATTAATAAGAATATCCATCGAAGTAGAATGAAAAGAAACGCAGAGTCAATCGAAGTGAAAAATTCGGAGAAAAACTTTCATCCAAAAATAGATAAAAAAGGCTAATGATATATATGTACATATAATAACTACCAGCCTCTTTCTATCTACTGCTAATTGATGTTCTTTCATAAAACTTTTTACTTCAACCGATCCAATATTTTTCTCTTCGTCTATCCCAACCAAATTTTATGTCTCCTTCTAACTATCAATGGGTCTTTTCCTGGGGATTATTATATACCTGGAGTTATTATTAATTATTTCTCTTATCCATTGATTATATATATATTTCCTTAAACATCTTTTTTTCGTTCTTAAAAAAACTTCTTCGTTGTTCAACTTGTCCATCCAAATAATAATAAGTATCTTTCTATTAAACCATTTTTCCATAAATTTAATTCTCCTTTTTTATATCGTCGTAATTATCCTAATATCCCACCTACGCAACAATATGTTCCAAATATGCACACTAATTATATATATATATATATATATATATATATATATATATATATAATTTTCCAATAAACACTTCAGAAGTTTAAATAGAAATAAAACAAAAAATATTTAATTAATTAGTTTTTAACTTTTTATATTTTTAAGTACATTATATGGAATTATTGATGGAATGTAATTCAATTATTATGATCACCACGACTTCATTTGACATAATGCATTCGTTTAGTCCAATTTTTACTCACTCTTTCATATAATTGTGGTCTAATTTCATGAATTACACGTTGAATGTTAATTTTTAATGCTTCTGTCGTTTATGGTTTATCAGCATAAACCAATAATTTCACATAACTTTGCAAAAAATATTCCAATGAAGTTAGGTCACATAATCTTGGTGGCCAACTGTTGAGTTCATTTCATGAAATAATGAATTCATTAAACTTTTGTTTCAAAAAGTTTATTGCAGTTTTTACAATTTCTAAGCATTATTGAAGTGTTAAACGTTTCATGATAAATTGATAATCTATATTAAGTTTAAATGTCAAAAAAGCTTAAAAAAATTAAACATAGCTGCCACCAGCTGTTAAAGTTTTGAGTTTCTTATTGTAAAACCCTATCTATCTATCTATATATATATCTATATATATATATATATATATATATATATATATGTTTGTATGGTTAAATAAAAATTAAATACCAAATAAAAACAAATTTCTAAACATTTGTATATTATCATAAATAAATTTGTATATTAACATAAACAAACACTTATAAATAAACCAGTCCTTCGTTGCACAATATTTAAAAAAAAATCTCTGATACCAAGCAAGTACATTTTTATATTTTACATAATTATTCACTAAGAGTATCATGTTTGGCTTGGTAACGTAAAAATTCATCAATAAATATTTATGATATGTAAAATTTTATTAGTTATATTGTATTAGAGCGATTCTGACTGAATTAATTTAGCTTTGAAAAATCGTTTTCTATTTTCATTTTAATATAGAGTTATCCAAATCTAAAGCCTATATTTGTGTTTTATTAAAAAGAAACTATACAAATATTTCTTTTTAATGAAACACAAATTTAGGCATCACATGGATGACCCTATATAATATTAATATATTTAAAAAGAAATTAATAAAAATAGCTACGAGTACTACAATCTAAAAAACAATGAGTGAATAAATCGAACCTTTTTAATTATTATTAAATATTTTTCGACTTGTTATAAAAATGATTTTTAATATTTCGTTCTGTGAAAATTTAAAATACTTCTAATGGAATATTAAAACACTATTACAGTATATAATGAAATACATTAAATTTGAATTTAAAATAATTTCATTTATGAATATTTTATAGTACTTATTCTATTGTGTAATATCTGAAAATATTATTTGTTTATTCGAATGAATATTATAAAAATATATTTTATGAAACAATTCATTGCGAATATTTTTTACATTTTTAACAGTGATATTAACATTGAAATAATTTAAAGAGATAGATGATTTCTCTGTAAGCATATTATATATAGAAGAACTTAAAATAAAGTTTATAAAACATTGACAATTTACTTAAATAATTTTAATATAAGTATTTATTTAATTACAATAATGACGAGAAGAAACGCCTCATTGTATCTAGTGCACTTAACAAGCACTGGTTCAAAAAAAGAGTTAAATTTTGTTGGAAAATAGAAATGGAACCATAGGACTTTAATATTATTTTATTAAAAAAGGTTGTAGATTTTTATACAACTAGTGATAAAATATGAGTACTTTGTAAGGATACTTTGATTAGGAATTTATTAGCCACACTTTTTATAGGATTGATTATAGAACATGGGGATTCTATAAACAAACTATGGTTAAAAATCTGTTATATTAACTTAATCAAATGTTACAAGCATAAGATTCCTCTCTCAGGTTTTAAGAAGTTGGCAGTATTAAGTCGATTTAAACTTTAATAAAAACTAACAGTTAATATAGATCAATGTAAATTATAATCCTATGAAAAATGAAGAAGTTAATTAGAATAACAGGTCTTTTAAGTCAAAATTTAGAAGAATTTTTATAAAAAAAACTCACTCCTTATAGTATTAGATTATTTTTTTAAGAAAAAAAATTGAAAGTTCTTTATATTTTATATAATTATTTTGAAACAAAAAAAAATTAATAATAATTCTTTAGAGCATTAAACATTTTTATTGGTTGTTTCAGGTTATTTTCAGAATAAAAATTTTATAAACTGTCAGAAAAAGAAATTTTTTATTATTTGCCTGACATTTCAATTCATTTTATATTTACTTTTTAATTCACTTTTATACAAATGAATCTTTGGTCGAAAAATTCCAATTTTATAATTGTTTCAAACTCAATTATTATTCATTTTATTCACTGATGTAAAATATTTTTTTAATTTCAGTTATTAAATTCTTTTACAAAATATTAGTATTGGAATTGTGCAATGAAAATATTTAACATTCTATGTAAAATAAACAAAATTTATTATTAGAAATGAAATAACTAGAGATAAAAAATTAATAATTAAAAAATAGTATTTTAGATCATTCTCTTTTTTAAAGAAGTAACAAATGTGTTATTTGTTAAGAATGCGGAATAGTTTTTATAACAATTATACACATTTTATTGTTGAAAACAACATCTCGAAATGTAGAAACACTGAACAAATTTACTCGAAAAGTACTCGACGACCGCTTAATTTACATCAGAGAAATTTCAGCACACAGTTTCATACAATCGAAAACAAATTCTCGACTAATCAGATGTCTCTTCGTTTCTGGATCAATGGTCGACTTCAAGTATATATTGAATCCTTTACGTCGATTAAGTGTTATTATGTCTAAAGAGGCTATTATTAAACTCGTTCAAGTATTTATAGAATGTGTAAGGTAAGAAGAGTTAATTATTTTTAGAGATGTACACGTCTTAATGAAGCTTTTTTTACTCTCGACATTCGACAGTTTTTCGTTCGAAGTAAAAACGTTTTCAGGAGGAGTAATTTTATTGGAGTTTGTTATTTGATCTTAGTTTAAATTTTATACGTTGCTTTAATGTTTATTTATAGGAAAAGAGTGATTTGATATTTAATTTTATGTTGATTAAATATTATTAAATTAATAAAATTAATTTGTAATTTATTTTAAATTTACTTATCTATTATATTTCGTTTATTATAATTAACTTTAAATAAAATATTATGTATTTTTTTTATTTTTAATTTTATATATAAAAAATATTATTTAAAAATATATATAATTAAATATAATTAGTTTTTCTATTCTTTAGAAATTTTTGTTTTTATAAAATTGATTTATTAATAAAAAAAAGGTTTTAATATCGTGGAAAATTCATTTTAAAACAAATAAATCACTTATTACAATATTAGAGAATTTTATAATTGGGTTCAATAATTACTAATTTTTTTTTATTCTCAAATATGAATTTCAATGAACAGGAAATCAACATCACAGAGCTATACTACAAAATATTGTGTTCTGATGTAAAAGCATGTACTTCTAAATTTGTAGCAGTAAATAAAGAAAAAATTAGTTACTAATAAAAAAAATATTTTAATACATTTATGTTATTAAAAAAAATATTTTAATATCATTTTATTAGCAGTAATAAAATGAATAAATTATTTGTGACCTCTTATTTAAATATTATAATGAAAATATATCGACAAAATTTGAAAAATAAAGCAAAAATGTTTTTACTTTAATTTTCATTCCGAATAGAAATTATTATGTCATTAAATAAAGAAATATTTTCAATAGTATGTAAAAAAAATAATTAATATGTATATATGAGTGGGATTTCATGTATTCATGTCACAATTTTCATGAACTTCGCATATTTTTGGATGTGATTTTTTAATTATTTTTTATTATTATTATATAGAGTAGCTCAGATGAGAGTGAAGGATAGCAAAAAATAATAAATAATAATAAAAAAGTAAATGTATGTCTAAAGCTTTTAGTCTCATTTGGGTCTCTTTAAAATTATATAATAAGATAATTCATATATAATAGAGAGTAAAATTTTTATATATTTTTATTTTTACAATTCTGACAATTTTTTTATAACTTTTTGATATCCTTCTTATTTATTTTTAGTGATTATCATATTATTATTTGAATTTCAATGAAAAAATGTTACATGTTGACTTTATTAATAACATTAGTCATTTTAATATTCATACATTAAAAATTGTAACAAAATTGTCTCAAAATAAAATTCATGTAAGAAACTAGTTGAGCTGAAAGTAACAATGAAATAATCTTTAGTAACAAAAATAAATATCAACAACATTTAAATATTTGTTTTGTATTGTGGCAAATTAATTTGTGCTATTAGTAGTATTGTTATACTTAAAAAAAACATTTTTGGAAATCTTATATAAAAATCCTGCTCTATAGAAACAATGAAGAAATTAATATTAAAACTATCAACGATTAAGATATATCTATCAAAGCAGAGTCGGGAAAATATATCCGATTGATGACTCAATTAAAATTTTAGTCGTATAAAATTAATCATTAGTTAGGATTAATTTATTAGTTGTTAGTCATTCCAAGTGATTGATAAAACGATTGATTTGAAATTGGTTGTTTTTAAATTAATCTACGATTAAGGACTAACAAATTATTCATTAATCGTGATTGATTTTGTAGCCATTAATCGTTTTAAGCGATTAATAAACCGATTAATTTGAATATTAAAAATTGTGAAATATTAGTTAAATATGATTAATAATTAAATCGTCATGTAAAATTATTCAAAACTTGAAAATCAAATTTTCAAATAAAATTATTTTGTTTGAAGAATTACAAATCATTTTTAATAAAGTAAATTTCTAGTTGGAATGAAATTGAATTTTAAATGAATATCAATAAAATATAATAATATCTAAATTATTATCACGGGTGTACTTGAATATTTAAAATAAGAAACAAGTAAGTGTTTCGTTTATTCTTTTCTCTCCATATTTAAGACGATAAAATGAGATGAATTCTGTTTAACAGAGAAATTTATTTTCAAAGCAGTAACTTATACCCAATAGTGAAATGATATTAATGGATACATTTTTGCAAATAGAAATTGTTTCTAAGGGTACATTTTTATAAGAATAAAATATGTCAGAAATATTATAAGAAACTTAAGAAATTTATGTTATTAAAATTTTACATAAATCCTCAACTAGACAAAATAATTTCTCTCGATATATTTAGGTACACTTCATATATATTTTAGAAAAAATGACAAAAAAGAAAAAGAAAATATATAAAATTCATCATTTGTGTATTGTAATGAAAATCGTGAAAAATTAAAAAATTGTGATATAATTTCAATGAAGAATTTTTATCAAAAAAATAAATCCGGTTATTTTGACTGATTTTAATCAAATAAAAATGTAAAAATTTTACATTCGTTTAATATTAAGTACTCAGATTTGAAAAGAGGTTAATTACATTATAATAATTATCGTATTTTTTAATTGTTAATTACATTGTGTTCAATTTATTTTCATGCAAATAAATTATATATCAACAATAATATCTATAACAATGTTTAAAAATCATAACTGTTCAATTTTTTTAGCTATTTCAACAATCATTATCATCATCAAGAGGTCACATTTAAAATCTAATGAAACAGAACAAAATATTTAAAAAATTCATTTATATAAAAAAATACCAGTTACAGTCCACCAATTATTTACCATACTACTTTTAAAAAGTTTAATTGATATTTATGTTTTATGAATATTATATATTTAGGATTGTTCAAAATGAATTTAAAGTAAATATATAATTTTTATTTGATGAAAAGTGTAGTCATATAAGTCAATTAATAATTGAATAAAAAATATAATCATTTTTTTATTTACAACTGATTAAAATCTTCAGAAAATATTAAATAATACATGAAGTTTTTTTCATAAACTTTTGTATGTGTCAAACTTAATTAAATTTTTGATCTTAATCCGTTTGATCTAAACCAACCACTAATTGAAACAATGCTCTTATTTCCTAGCTTGTTTATTTTTCTTTTCTGTGAAAATATATTAAAATTATATCTAATAATCCATTTAATTCGTGTCAAGTTTAAAAACTATTGTAATATTACGAATTGTCTTAATAGAAAATTATCAAAGTTTCAACTCTTATAATAGAATTATACGAATTTGAGCCAGATCCATTGTCTACTTCAGTTAATTAATATCCATTTTAAATGAAATACTCTGACAAAGTAATAACTGTTTTACCTAGAGAATGATTTATACTTTAATTTGATGTATAATAAGTGTCATATTCAGACAGTTTTAATTAATTGAAATGTACCGAACTTCTCCAAACTATATAACTTTTAGATTATAACAATAATCTAATTATATTCTACGAAATATAAATTCAAATAGACTATAATCAAAAAAATCATAAATTTCAGATCTAATCAATGATCCCAATTATTAATCTACTTTCAAATATAAACACATATATTTGTCTATCAATAGTTATAAAAAATGCACACACGTAATGTAAAGAAATAAGGATACGTGCGTGTTTTTTATATATAAAACGGAAAAATAAAACTTCTCTTTATCGATATACTGTTGAGTGTAAATATACAGTTTCACGATGTGAATAATACGTCTTATCTTGTTGCGGAATTTGCGGCAGAGAAAAGAAAAAAAATATACTAAAATGATTCTCTCAAAGACTTTATTGCGCCTACGTACGGGAAAACACGGCGGGGAGATTGAGTTTCCCGTCGGATGAAATGTGTACATTTTATAGTGAATTTGATCAAGGAAAATGCTTGGATCTTATGTCACTGGAAAATTGTATCTCACGCACAAGACCTTTGAGCGTTTATATCTATCTAACTTTATATATATATATATATATATATATATATATATATATATATATATATATATATATATATATATATATATATATATATATATATATATATATATATATATATATATATATATAGATCTAGAGAGAGAATTTGAAAAAAATAACCCTAAAATAAACTTTAAATTCTATTTATAAAAAAGTATGTCTGTGTTGTTTGTGTCTAAAAAGGGCATTTGATATTGGAAAGTTTTTTTTGTTTTATCTATTCGATCTTTTATAACATGAAAAGTTCCTTAATCGAATGATTTTATGAATAGTTTTTGAAGGAACACGAAAGAGAAATATTCTTTATGAAAAAATATATTTGATAAATTATATTTTTTAAAATATTCTTTAAAACAAATCTTTGTATAATTTATTTTGGAAATATATCTGATTTAATTTTTATAAATTAATTTTTAACTTAATATCCTAAAATTTGATCAGTGATTTTAATAATTATTTAATATTGTATTGATTTTTTATTTGGAAATATTATTACATTTGAATCACAAATATAGAAATTTTATATACGAAAAATGATGAATTCCCGATTAAAATAATCATATATAATGATAAACAAGTAATAAAGAGTTATATAGACTAATCCGAATGAGACTGATCCGAATGAGACTGAAAAATAGTAAAAGATAAATGTATGCCTAAATCCTTCAGTCTCATTTTAGTCATCCTATATGAAATATTTGAGTAAAATCTTGTATCATTAAATAATTCGTGATAGTAATTAATAATATTCGTTAATAGTAATTAATTCGTGAAAACTGAATTAGCTTTAACTAAATTCAATATTAAAAAAAATTCTTTGTGGCGAAGAAACTAACTTAATATGGAATTAGATTTTTTTACAATACATATTTAATTTGATTTTTCTTCTTCGTATCTGAAGAATATTTTTTTATATAGCATTTTATATTTATATTTTTACCTTTCAAAACTTTTCATATATTTAATATTTTGTCTTTTGGGTGATATTTGACATTTTCTATTGTCATTAAAATTTTTGCATATTTCTACTATAGAATACCATAAATAATACAATTATTTTTAAATATATAAGGGCATCCAAATTAGACGCCTAGATTTGTGTTTTATTAACCAGTTGCGCTGGAATGACGTGCTATGTACGTCAACTGCTATCTGTACCAAATGTCGATAAGACGTACATAGCACGTCGTGTGATTTTTGCTAAGTTAAAATAACATCGGAGTTCAGTTAGCAAGTGTCACATTTCTGTTTTAAAGGCATACAAGTGATTTTTTGTAGAATTTCATTAATTTTACATATTTTCATTGAATAATAATCAAGTAACTACAAAACACAATATTTTTTTTTTATTATTATAAAAAACTATTTTATCAAAGAACTATTTTATTCTGATAATAGCGCATGAGAAAATGTTGTACTGGATTTATGTAGACCTTTAGTTGATTTTGTACACATCTTCTTTTTAAATAACTAGTATTTGTCACCAAAACTGTATCGGAAATTACATTTGCAAAAAATAATACTAGCGGATCAGTCAGATCTAATAGAAAGAATATACTAAAAGAAATCGCAGCGACAAAATTAAAAACATTTTAAGTTCTTTTAAAATCTTACAATGGTATCTTAGCTGTAAAATGGAAGGACAAAAAAGATATATATTTGCTTTCTTCAAAACATTCCAAAGCAAAAATGATTATAACAAAAAAGAAAAAAATGTAGAAATTATACAGACCAAAATGGAAACATTACAAAACCTAATATAGTTTTAGATTACAATGATGGTATGGGTGGAGTAGACCTACAAGATAGTTATTTATCATCTTTTCCTTTAATGAGAAAATTTGCAAAAAGTTACAGAAAAATATTCTTTTATCTAATGGATATAGAATTTTTTAATACCTCTCTTCTATTCGGTAAAATAACAAAACGTACCAAAACCCAAGAAATACTCATTTTCAAAAATTATTAATAATTTTTTTAATCAATTTAAGAATTTTACTATAATGTTAATGTGTGTGTGTGTCTAAAACTTTATAAAAAAATGATTTCAAATACCAACTCGCTGCGAATTACTTTGGACAGATTTACCACGCGTGCATGTTAATTAATTGCCAGCGCAACTGGTTAACAAGAAAAATGTGTATAGGGAAACGTGTATAATTTCTTTTATTTATTTTTAATAAAACACAAATCTAGGCGTCCCATTTGGATGATCTTATATTTCCTTTATCAAGTAAGATTTCTAAAAATCAAACTAAGATTGATAAAAAGATTTTTATAACAAAAAGGGTTTGATAATGATGACATCGTCATCGAAATAAGCTTTACCCGATTGTTGTTATAAACAACAAAGCGAATAATAAGTTATTATCGAACACCTTATAACATATTGTGGTGTTGGAGATAATAATTCATTTGTATTAAAATAATAAAAAGAATAAATGCAAAAATTTGTTCCAAAATTAGAAACTCTATTATCGGGCTTGCTATCTTAAACAATTGTATTATTATTTTTATATCATATGTACGAAGGTTGTTTGATAAGTATGGTAAAAAGTAAGAAAAACTAAATTGAAAAATTTAATTGAATTAGTTAATTAATTAAATTAAACAATAAATAAATTTACCATACTTATCAAACGACCCTCGTATATGTATTATTATTATTTATCAGCATAAACCAATTGTTTCATATAACCCCACAGAAAATAATCCAATAGAGTTAGATTACATGATCTTGGTGGTTAATTGGTGGGTCTATTATATAAGTTAAATGATAATTTGCCAAAATATACTGAGTTGAAAATGAGCTTGAAAAAATTCAAACATGGCTGACCAGCTATCAAGGTGTTAACAATTTTATTGAAAAATCAAATGTATATGTATATATATATATATATATATATATATATATATATATATATATATATATAACTTTGATATGTTATAAATTATAACATCACTAAAGAACTACCTGAATAATTATTTTAGGACCAAAATTGGTCAAATTTAAACAAAAAAATAGTAGTTTTATAAATAAAAATATGTATAAAATACTCATGGGAACGAATACGTTAAATGCTAAGAGTTTTGAAAATATTATGATTATTTTTACACGCTATTGAAGTAACAAGTAAATAATTGTTTAAATTATCACGTTTCCTAACCAAACAAAATGACAAAAAATACACACACGAACTCATTCGAATGGTTACAGGTCACGTCTTGGTCGCATCGTAAAAAATACACGTATTAATTCGATTTCAATTTTACACGAAGCATGTGGCACCGTCACGCAGACGTCGGGACGCGGGCGTCTATCGTCCGTATTTCGATAATCGTATTAAATAGTTTCCCTCTGTGCGACGTCTGTATGGGATTCGGTCGCGACGTATGTGAATTCTCGCGGGAAACCGACTACATTCTTTGCCATATATTTACTTCGGGGAACCGTCGACACTCGCGAAAAAAAGGAAAATTGAATTAACCGGAGAAAAGAATCTTCAACATATGTACATACATACATATATATATATATATATATATATATATATATATGTTCAGGTATTCGATAAAGAAGCCTATATGTTTACTGTTGAATAACAGTAACCCGAAATCGCAAAAGTCCAATTGAATTTTATTCCAAAGCGTCGTATGTTGGCGAAACGTGTATAATTCAATAGATAAACAATATCTAATTACATTCAGTTCATCCTTGTATGATTCGACAGGTTCGTTTGAGTGAATTGTCAACGTACGTGCCGAAAATCCGCGAATAATTTATAAAGTTACCGAACGTTTCCTCTTTTACGTTTTTTTTAACGGAAATTCGTCGTTATTTTCATACGAGATCCAGCCGAAATAGGTTGATAAAAAGATAACTAAAAAATTGGTGGGGTGAAAATTATACGGGTTTAATTAACGAGAATACAAGTGTACTGTTTAGAATGTAATTCAAACAACTGTATTTATTTTTGAGGAATCGGTATTAGTAATAAAGTTTCAGAAATTGTGTACGAGAAGTGGCTAGAAATTTGTGTATTTGAAAAAAGGAAATAGTGTTAAAATATAACAAATACTTTTGACAATTTTTTAATCTATCAGCATTATTTTTAATAATAGTTTATTTGCAATATGTTGGTAACATTTTTTCTTACCATTAAAAAATCTGTATCTTAAACCTCTTTATTGGAAATTTTACCACCTAATTTATAGCTTCACATATTCATATTAAAAATTAATATTTATTTTTTTATTGCAGTTAGTTTCTTTTTTCACAAAATAATTACTACCTAACAGCACAAAAAGTACTTTTTTATAAAACTATTAAATGTATTTTAACACAAATGAATTTTAACCCAAACACCACAATAGTTTAAAGTGTTAAATAATCACTTATTGTTCACTTTGCATTTCGACAGCGACGCCATCATCATCAGAGCCTTTCTGTTAAAATATATTAAATGTATATAATCTAACAATAAATCGTTGGATCACTGATTAAAAATTAGACGAGAAGATCAATAATAAAATACACTATTTGATTAATTTATTTTGACAAAATACTCATCTTAACATAAAAATTAAAAAAAAGTTTAATAATTTAATAATTAATAATTAAATAGTTTAAAAAATGGTTAATAATAAAATAATTATTTACCTTTTTTTTAATTTTTATGTTAGGATGAGTATTTTTTGTCAAAATAAATTAATCAAATAGTGTATTTTATTATTGATCTTCCTGTCTAATTTTTAATCAGTGATCCAACGATTATTTATTGACTATTTTATTTTATGGTGATTGATTTATTCGTATAAAATTAATTTAATAATATTTTTATCACTTTTGATATTTTATACAATCATTAATATGTATGTTTTAAATTGTAACATCTTTCGAAACTATTTTTAAAGAACCAATATTTATTCAGGTGTGAATATATTAAACGTTAAAAAACTATTTTCGAATGAAAAATTATGTATGAAAACAGAACTAAGAACTTTTACAAAAATCTGCGTAAAGCACAGAACGATGTTCTTGAAACCAATGTCGGTTAGATATATTCTTTTAAAGATAAATAAAACGAGTTAAGAATAAATTATTCATAGAGATACTGTTTCAGGATCATTAAAATCCGCACAAGAACTTCTCGTCGCTTGCACAGCACCAACAAAAAAATGCTTCGTCACTTTTTCGTATTGATCGAATTCGAAGCTTTTATCTGAATTTCCAACTAGACAATTCTCACAAAACAGACATTATTTTCAATTGAATAGACATTTCGAACATGAATGTTGTAGCGAACACAACTTACAAGATGATGTAGAACTATTTTTCATCTATTGCTATGCAATATTCCTTTTTTTCTCTTAAACATAATCTTGAGCACCAAACAAACATTTCATCGTGAAATTTATGATACACATACACACGTATTAGCATGACAATATGAAATATTATAGAAATTTCGACACGAAAACAAGTTTTGCATAAATAATAACTCGTGTGTTTTTTTCGTATTTTCTCATTCATAATGTAGTTACTGATTTTAGTTCGACGTCATTCACTGTTCTATTTCGATCGAGAAACAAGAAAAATACAATGAAAATTGTTCTGTTTGTAGTGAAAACTTCATCCGACAATGATAAATTATTTAACATTACTTATACAAGTTCGAAATGTTCGAGTCTTATGAACTAAAGGTCACAAGTCAACACCGATCGCGAATAAATGAAATTTTATGTTCGTACAGGATTATTATGGGCTTAATTCTTGCTCCTGTTTTATGTTCAAACGGAAAACAGTCGTTCTCTTACGAGTTTTCAAACGTATTCTTTTTGAAATTGAATTTAATCCTTTATCTACTTGGATAAACATATTGTGTGACGGAATTTGTAAGACAGTCGAGTTTACGAAAAAGTATTATATGTATATAAAATCTATTAGACGGTATACAATAAAATTTGTATGAAGATATACCGTATTCAAATAACATAAATCCATCTCTGTGAAAGTAGATAATATATTAATGAGATAATAATTTTAATATAAACAGAATACGACTTTATATACTTAATCTAATAAATTGAGTATTCAATTTCAAATTATAAGATTATGTCAAATAAACAGTTTGATTTTGTTTGTAAATAAATTTATTTAATTTTCAAAATATAAATATGTACATACACACACACACACACACACATATATGTATATATATATATACAGTGACTAAAAAGTATTTATGAAAATACAGTTTTCAGAAACTATGTCTCAATATAAAAAAATTAATATCGTTTGAATTAGATTGTTTATTTTGATTTTTTATAATATTTCCTATATAGCTCAATAATTTCTCAGTCTAATGGTTGATCTTATAATACAATAATATAATTTGTAGAGTATAATTTTCATTATTGAAATTAAATTGTAACTTTTTAAAATTATAAAGAGTTTTTATCTTTTTGATGTCTTTTTTTATGTTTTCAATTAATATAATATTGTTTATATTTTGATAAAAAAATTACATGTTAGCTTTATCAATAATATTAATCATTTTAATATTCATACATTACAAAATTATAAAAAATATTTCGAAGTAAGGTTCATGACAAGAAACTAGATGATTTAAAAGTAACGATAAAATCATCTTTGGTAACAAAAATAAATATTAACAAAATTTCAATATTTGTTTTGTATTGTAGCAAATTAATTTGTACTATTAAAAAAGTAAATTTAATTAGAATGATCATTATTAAATTTCAATTTTATTTGGATTTCGTTAGAAAATTTAAAGAAAGTGTTTGAAAATTAAGATGCTTAAAGGGTGTCAAAAATTATTATCTACAAAATATGAAAAATATTTATGATATCTAGTTACAATTAGTAATTCCGTGGAAGCATTTAGACTACTAAAAAAAACTACTTAAAATCATTAAATCTTAATATGTATATTAATTCATTTAAAAATTAGAATTGAAGCACAAAATTTATATTACAAAAGTTTTTGACTGAATTAAAGATTATAGGAATTAAATGGAAGATGACTGTAAGTCAGTGGTCTAAAATAGTAAGAAAAAATTAAATATATTTTTAAAACAGAATTTTTCTAAATTTTAAAATTTATTAGTGGCTAATAATTTAAATATGTTATAGAAAATAAACTGGAACAAATTATAAAATTAATCACCAGAATTTATCGCTTCTATTGATATTTAAGAAGAGACATTCACACTAAGTTCTCAAAATTGTAATCGTTAACTGGAGATATTTTTTCATATAAGACAAAGACATGAAACAGTAATATAGCCAAAGTTACAAAACTTAAGTTTCAGAAAAAAATACATTACTCAATGACTAACGTAATCGTCAGATATCAATCTCATAGAACATCTGTGATCGATAGTGAAAAGAAAAATGATTACAAGGAAAGACACTAAAAATAATTTGTAAAAATTATAGATGACAGTTCAGGAAGAATCAAAAAATGATAATGAGGATATTTGTGGAAAACTAAGAAAAGAATAAATCAAAATAATTAGCTCTAAATTAGGTCATACTTATTGTTAGTTCTTGTTCGAGGTTTAACAGATAGTTAAATCATTCAAATGGCAATATGGATAATAATTATAATCTTGTTATTTTTTGTATATATTGTAATATTTATAAATAAAAATGTTTTTATTTAATTTAAAACACTATATACATTTCTGTTTATACATTATTTTAAAATTTTAAAAAAATATTTTTTAAAAATACATTTATAGATTTTGTGAACATTTTTAATAATCACACTTATAAATATATATATATATATATATATATATATATATATATATATATACGAGGTCAGACAATTAAGTAATGTGACAAAATTCAAAAATCGAGTATATTTAAAAATTAAGGTACATCGTTGCGATCCCCTTCAAAGTAGTCCCTTCCCGCATCTATACACTTATTCCAGCGAGTTTTCCAGTTTTCGTAACAATTCTGGAACACTTCTTGTGGGACCTCTCCGAGTACCCTCGTCACAGATTCTTGGATATCTTCAACGGAGTCAAAATGTCGACCTTTGACGAATTTTTTTCATATGGGGGAATAGGAAAAAGTCGCAGGGTGACATGTCCGGTGAATAGGGCGGTTGTGGTAACGTTGCGATGCCTTTAGACGCCAAAAACTGAGAGACACTGAACGCACTGTGACAGGGAGCATTGTCGTGATGCAGAACCCAAGTCTTCGCGATCTCTGGACGCACTCTGAGCACCCTTTTTCGTAATTTTTCGAGCACATTGCGGTAGAATACTTGATTTACGGTTTGTCCAGGTGGTACGAACTCTTTGTGAACCATCCCTTTGCTGTCGAAGAAGCAAATCAACATGGTTTTCACTTTGGACTTGCTCATTCTCGCCTTCTTTGGCCTTGGTGCTCCAGGGGACAGCCACTGTTGGCTTTGTCGTTTAGTTTCGGGGTCATATTGAAAGAACCAACTTTCATCACCAGTAATAACTTTTTTTTTTTAGTAATAACTTTCATCACCAGTAATAACCAGTAATAAATTTCTCTGTTCCATTTTCGTGACATGCACTACTCGCGCGTTGTTACAAAACACTAAACAGCTGGCGAAGAAATGATCGTACGAGGGTGGTCAAGGTCTCAATCGAGAGAGTAGGGATCTGCTATTACGGTGGCGGAGTTACAGGTTCGCAGTGTTACCACAGGCCGAGAAAAAAAATCGGTCGCATTACTTAATTGTCTGACCTCGTATATATATATATATATATATATATATATATATATAATATTTAATTTAAATTTATTGAAAAGACTAATTAAAACTTTATTGAAAAGTTTAAAAGTAGAAAATGAAAAATGGTATCTATTAAAACTTGTAAATAAATTATTAATATCTGTTAAATGTAAAGAAAATAAATGTAGTTTATACAAAGAAAATTAAAAATTGTTTTTGAAATTTCCATTAGTTCTTAAAATTATTAATATAAATATTCTCAACTAAAAGAAAAACAAACTTTATTTAAGTTTTATACAAACCTTGTGTTTTTTTATTGGAAACATATAATAAATTATCAGAATACATTATTTAAAAATAAAAATTTCATAATTTACTGTGGTATCGAAACTGAATTTGTATAAAAAAATGAGCAATAGTTAACTAATGAGCGATTTTTCTAAAATTCAATAGTATTCTGATGATTGATTCATTCGAATAAAAATAAATTAACTGAAAAACCAGACAGACAAAAACTTTAATCGCAAATTAAATTACCATCGTAATTTAATGAAATTTACAAATTTGCATCGCATTTCTATCACATTCGATATTCGTTATAATATTTCATCAGTTCCAAACATAATTAAATTATATACATGCGTTAGTTCGCAGATAAGACCTTTGAATGAACATGCTACAACTTGTAGTGAGCTAGATAAACATTTAAAATTATTGAACAAACATAGATTAAAAACTATACACTTGATAAATGCGTTAAAATTAAGACACTTTAATAAAGATTAATGGAAACAGGACGCGTCGTTGCCATATTGTACCGCCGGCATCATCCAATATCGGATCGAAAACAGGATTACTGTTGATGATGAATATGCATGAGCGAATTTCGAACCACATGTTAGCTAACTAATTAAACAAAGATAATTATTTTCAAAACTAGACTGTAAATAAAACACGATATATCTAGTTAATAAGCCATAAACTCATTATAAATACACTATATGTACGTGACGTGTACGTATGTACACACACACACATCGTCGAACACCAAATACAGGCTATTGACTTTTAACTACTGCTAGATGAGAGAATGTCTAGTTTCTAACTTAATAATTAACGAGGGTTAATTAGTGCACTGGCTGGATTCTGCAATCTCGGCAAGATATCAAACAGGTTTCAAGTAGCATCTTCATGTAATCTGAATATATGGACTTTTGTGAAATAAGTACTCTGGGTATGAAATATTTTATCTTATATATATATATATATATATATATATATATATATATATATATAAATATTGGGTATACAAGTATGATTCCACCGTTTATTTACAAATAAAAACACGTTTTTTATAGAAAAATTGCAAGTAATTTTTCTATTCAATATCATTTCCATCGTTAGCTATAATATTTTATAATTTTTTGGGTAACATGAATTCCTTAAAAAAATGTTTTTCCTCGTTTTAATGCGATCTATCCATCAAGCCAATTTTTAATTTCTTCAAAAAAATTAAAATGTTGCTTCGAAAGTGAGTGTGCCATTGACCGAAACAAATAAAAATCAGAAGAAGCAACATCTGGTGAATACAGTGGGTGGGGTAAGATTTCTTCTAACGTTTCTTTCACTGGTTTGGCAACGTGTGGTCTAATTTTATCGTGCAAAAAATCACTTTATTGTGTCTATTGGCCCATTTTGGTCATTTTTATTTCAATGCACGATTCAAATATATTAGTTGTTGTCGGTAATGATTAACAGAATTTTTTACCAGATTTCAATAACTCATAGTACACCACACCTTTCTGATTCCACCAAATACATAACGTAACTTTTTTCTTTGAATATTTGGTTTTCAGTCGATGTTGATGCTTGGCCTGGATCTGCCAATGCTTTTTTGCGTTTAGGATTTTCAAAATGAATCCATTTTTCATCCCCAGCGACAATTTGATGCAAAAACGATTTTCTTTTGAATCATGTAAGCAAAATTTCACAGGTTGATTTTCACCTTTCGATATCTCTTTCTTTTATTTCATGTGGTACTCATTTTTATCATCTCAAATTTTTTCCATTGCTTGCAAATGATCAGAAATACTTTATTGTGTAACACCCAATGATTTAGCAAGTTTTTTTTGTATTTGAGTGTGATCTTCATCCAATAATGCCTACAATTCTTCATTTGGTGGCTTTTTATGCTCTGTATCACTCACACCAAAATATCATTAAAATTTGGATATAATAAGGCTAAATTATTAAGAATTTTTACAACCAAAAGAAACGATCTAATCTAAAAAATATTATCAACAAAGAGACAATTTGAACAGTGAAATAAAAAAATATCAAAAATTGGTTAAAATGAAAGGTTATAAGTCATTTAGAATATTTTCCAAATATAGCATCTTTCGGCTACCATGTATATTGGCTCTAAAAAATTTTTAAGTGGAAAAATATTATTGAAAATAGGGATATGAAAAGACACTTGATGATTTTTTAACTTCCAAGAAAGTGTTATTTTAACAGAGAAAAATTCAAAAGCTTTCATTAAGATTTAAAACTGTTGTTATTATTTTGGTAATCATATTGTTAATTAATTATTAATAAACAAATCAAATAGTACTCTTTATTTTCAGAAAAGTTTTTGATCAATAAGTAATATCTATTTTTATTAATAACCGTGAAATGGGAGGTACAAATTCTAGAATAATTTAGTGGGTATAAAAAACGTAACAAAACATATAAAATAAATATTAAGAATAACACGTGGAAATAAAAAAGGAGTGGATTAAAAAGAAAACCAAAGTTATTAACAATATATAAAATGAAAAATATTTAAAATGGAATAAAACATCAAAAAGAAAAAACTGTCATACTTTTACTTCCTCACTCAAGTATTTAAGTATCATTTGACCTACTCTATATAAACAGAATTATTTTTAAATAGAATTTTATGGAAAAGATGTGGGAACTTTTTTATTTTTAAGTTATATATTTTATAATTAAAAAAATCATTAAAATTCTTATTAACTACTCACATTCTAAAGCACAATTATTTAGAGTTTATTTAAAATCAGCTTACAATAAGTGCAGTGTATTTTTTGAAAAAATATATGTGAAGTATTTTTTAAAATTCGATATAATGAAAAATATGTCATTATCTAATTTATTATTTATTTTTACGTACCTATTTTTATATTTTTATTTTTAAAAATTGTACATAAAATAATCATTATTTTAAATATTTAGAAAAAATGAAATATTTGTTCAATTTGAAAAATGCATAGGTTTTTTTTCATAAAATTTTAAGAAATATCGTAACAGTTTCAGAAAACTTTCAACAAAAAAAAACAGCCGATTTTAGAAGAAACGACCGTGTCTATAAATCAAAGATAAATATAAGTTCAGAACAGTCTCTGTACTTAAAGAAATGTTGAAAAATGTCGAAAAAATTTTTAATATGCCGAAAAAAACCGTACGGAAAATTCTACCTCTCGTACATACCCTTGTACCCATCAATGCCCACTTGGAACGTACGCTGTCACTAAGATGAGAGCAAACTTGTTCATTGTTCTCTGTGTTTGGTTTTCAATATTTTGTTGGCATTTTGATTGCCTTCTTCGACAGTTATGGATTGGTTTGACACTTCAGAATGATATTTGTCAAGTATGAAAATTTATTGTTCGTTCAACGACAATATAGAATTTCTCTCTTGCTCGTACATAAAAAAAAACATGTACGTCTTATTAATATTAATTATTACATTTTATTTGCCTTTATATTTTGTATACGGTTATTAAAATGAAATTTAAATTAATTAATTTGTTTTTCCTGTAAACTGAAGAACAATTTCCGATATTAATAATGTTTATTCGATAAATTTCATGAAACGATATTTGATTATATTTCGAATAATAATTAATCTTTCAAGTAAATTATTGACGATAATTTCAATGTTTACATTCTATCATAAAATAACGCAAGATGTTTTATTGAATAAAAGTTAATATATAATCTATATTATTTTTTGTTTAAACACTTTTACAAATATTTGTTTCAATTCATGCGAGATTAAAATAAAACATTTGTTTGAAAAAACATGAGTTGAATATAAATTCTAAGTTTCCTTATAGTAAGAAAACATTTTTTTAAAATAAATATATTATAATTTCCTTTTAATAATTGAAAATATGCTTTTATATAAATATTTAAATTGAACTCCATAAAAAAGTTTAAAAGTTACTCGATAGGTCACAACTAAGAATAACCACAAATAGAAATAAAAATAGAAATGCGATTAATGAATATTTTATTTTAATACAGACGTAAAAATTTCGACTAAATTGTGATCTCACTTTTGAAAATCATTTTATTTTACTAGAAGAGGATTTCTATAAGATATAAAACAGATTTTATTTTTTTAACAGAGTTTTCTGACTCTAAACTGATTTAATCTAAACATATATATTATTCATTTTAATAAATATTTTGACACATTAATGAAATCATAGAAAAGATAATTGTTTATGCTTGGATTTCGGTCAGTAACAATCACATCAAATTCTAATATTTATAAAAATAATAAATAAAAACTATCAAAAAATTATTACTGAACAAATAATTACTAGCTCTAAAATAGTCTAACAATAAAGACCAATTATTTCCGAAATTATTTTTTAACTGTTTTCAATATTCAATCAATTAATTCAAATTATTATATTTTATTTTTTTATTGTAAAATATACTCTTTCTAATAATGATATATTTTTAAAAAAATGATATTTAGAAATTAATAAAAGAATTCTAAGTAAACATCTAAATAAAATACTGACACTGATTTCCAAATGTTTACAAGTAAATAAAAATTATATACAATTATTGATAATTGATTAAGAAAACTTTTCTAGAATTTTAAGAAATGAAAATGGTACAACATTTTTTGTTAAAAAGCATCTTAGAACAATTGTATATGAAACAATTGTTACTTTTATAAAAAATACAGATAATATTAACATCATAATTGTTATAATGATAAAAATAAATGAAATGATAAATAATTATTAAACAATTTAATAGAATATTTTTGTGAATTGTAAATTAAGAATCAATTGTAATCTAGTTTAAAGTTTTAATCAATAATAGGGAAAATTATTATATTTCTTATTTCATTGTATAAGGAAAAAGTTACCTAGTTCAACTAAAACACGAGTAATATCACAGCTATGGAAATAAAATAAATGTATTAAAAAAACAAGAAGTGATAAAAATAATAATTGGGAGACTAAGAATATAAATTAATTCAAAAGCTCTCAAATAGAAATTAGAAGGAAATAGCTCAATGGTATAGATATGTTAATCGAAAGTCAGAAAATAGTGTTATGAAGCAAATTTTGAATCTAGAGGGATGAAAGGCTCAATAATAAATGATTGTTGAAAAGTACCGAAAAAAATATTAACAAGGTAAAAAATGAGTAAATAAAATACAATAGATTATAAACATTAAAATAAACAACCTTCAAAGTCTTGTAGGACACAAGTGGATAAAAAAATATTACAATTTTTTTTAAAATTGAAAATTCTTGCACAATATTTTATTTTTTAAAAAACAGAAAACATTTTTCTAGTAGTCAATTAAAAATGTTACCGACTCTTTGAACACAACTGTTCAGTTTTCCAACTGAAAACAATTTAGAGTAAAAAGCGTTAGTAATAACACGTTCACTTTATTAAAAATGCAATTATCTTCAACACTGCAACATTTTCTTTGTGTAAATTGATATACAATCTTTTTACTTTTTTCTAAAAAAAAGTTTTCAAACTTCTAAGTTTATTTGTAATTTAATAGTTGTAGAAAAAAAACTAGAGAATGTTTTTAATGATAATATAGTTACTTTTAAAAATATATTAAAAAGCTCTTTCCCATATGTTGCAAAATCTTGATTAAAATGCTTACAAAAGACTCTTTTTACTATAACTTTAACAGAAGAAAAAAACTATAAACAGCACACCACTACTGAAACTCTGCATCATAGAAACCTGTATTTTTTCCATCTTTGTGAAACTCTAATTCCAATCTCTGATCTATTAACTCTTCTAGATCGTACGTCATCGCCTTATTTAACAAACACGAACGAACCAACGTCGACAAACCACACAAACCACCCGCACTTCTGCCACCAACAATGTTTACTTTGTAAACACGTAGTGAAGTGAAAAACTTCTTTTATATAGCCATCTTGTTGATCTACCATCACCGCGGTCTTTATTCCGTTCACGTACCTCTCGAGCATTACACGATGCAAAATATTTTCTTCTTTTTATAACAATTTTTAACCGCCTACTTGCAGACACTGTACATTCTTTTTTTAAAGACCTCTCGCACGTTCTCTCGTATGGCTTCGGGGATGTACACGACGTTTTTCATCGTTCTTTGACTGTTCTTACATTATTTACACGTTTAGTTTTCATGCACGGGGTGATTTCGGCGTGCTTTTTTCATAATACCTTACTCGGGGATTGGATTTAGAAGTCGTGACGACTTTAGAACTTTCGTAGTCAGATTGTGAATGGATAAAAAAAAGCAAGATATTTTTCTAACTGTTGGGGGAGATTAAAAAATACAAGAAGCTACTGTAAATATTTTTATGAAAGTTTTTACACACATACATATGTGCATATATATATATATATATATATATATATATATATTTATATATATATATATATATACATACATATATGTATAAATTATTTTATTGAAACATTTTCTTTTCAATAATTTGCGAACTGATATAAAAAATGATTAAAAAATCATTTTTCACAATAAAAATATTTTTGAGACAAATATTTAATGAAGTTAATTTTTATTCTTCGTATTAATAAACAATTATTTTTTAATTATTCTCCAAAAAATTGAAAATAATATTATACATTACAAGTTTATTTTGATAAAAGAGAATTTCATCTAAAGAAGGTTGCTTTATTTTTTATAAGAGTGAGTCAATAATTACATTTTTTATTCTAATAAATAAATAATACAGATTTTTTTGTCAAAAATAACGATGCATATTTTATTATCAATAGATCTTAAAGACCTATAATAATTTATAAATTTGTATTTTGTTCTATTTTTTTTTTGATTCTGTATAAATTTTAAAAAAGACTTGAGTAAAGAATATATGAAAAATATATTTTCTTTATTTTTAAAAATACATTTTATTTCATACACACACACACACACACACACACACATATATATATATATATATATATATATATATATAATTATATACGAGGGTCGTTTAATGAGTATGGTAAAAAAGTAAAAAAAATAAATTGAAAATTTTAATTTAATTGATTAATTAAATTAAACAAGAAATAAATTTACCATACTTATCAAACGACCCTCGTATATATATATATATATATATATATATATATATATATATAAATATGTATTACGACATATAGAAGTTTTATTAAAACTATGTTTCCTTAAACTCGCAATACAATGACAGTCTTATTCAAAATATATTATTAAGATATATTAACCCTCAAATGTCGATATTTTTTTTATAATATCGGCTAAATTTAGAAAAAATATTTGTGATAATGAAAACAGAAACAATCTTTTAAAAGTGATTTATTTATGTGAAAATTTTGCCTTTCATTTTTTGTATCAAAAGTATGATTGGTCACTGAGTGTGATCTTTCCATCATTAAGGGTTAATTTTTTATTGTACACGTATGTACAAATTTCTTTTTATAAAAAGAATCTAAATGATAACTAAAATTTAAGTAGTGACTTTTTTATGAGAGTAAAATTATCTCTAGTTTTATATTTTAGTTAGCTATTAAATTTTCTATAAAACAATTTATTTATTAAATACTTATCTTGTTTATGTTAAACGAGGTAATTATTATATTTACTAAATATGTACTATTTTATATTAAATTCATTTTATATGTATTTTATAAAATAAAATATAAAACTAGAGAAGAGACAATTTCATTTTTTTACTCCAACAAATAAATTGACGTAGATAATTGATTTCAAATGAAATAAAATAAATGATATTTAACATTTTGACCTACAGTTTGATACACAAACGTGTTCTATGCATACAACTTCAAATAATAACATCGTTCTGTAACTGTTTGCTAAACACAGAATGAGAGATTGAGTTTGATGACTGACATTTATCTTTCAGTCACAGCACAACTGTGAGTTACAGATGATTGATGTATGACTATCACAGACATTTCATTTAGTTATTTTGATTTATAATGTTAATATACTTGGACAGTTTTAAGTATCGTATTGTCGTTTTATAAAATATTGTTTTTGGAAAATTGTCAATTTTTGTTTAAATTCCTTCATTAATTATAAAATGCCTATTTACATACATCAGTCAAATTCCTACATGCATCCATCCGTGTCAAAAGAATGAAATGGAAGTTAGAAGTTCATATTTACTTTTGATTATACAATATTCGTAAAAATGTTTTTATTTTAGTAATTTTTAAAGAACCAATATTTTATTGCAGTATATATTTTCTATTATTATTCACAATTTCAATGTTAAATATTTCCATAAGCAATCCATTTTGAGTCACAAGTAACAATTTAATTCTGCAACTACCTCTTTTCTAATTTACAAAGATGTGAAATGTAGATATCCATTCATTGTTTCAGATTAAGCTTAGATAATTTATTTAAAAAAACCACTAATCCAATTTAAAAACTTTATCGATCATTTTTGATGATGGGAGTTACTTAATTAATTTTTCAGTGCTAAATTAGAATTCTATTCTACTGTAACCAATACGAAAATATTGCAAAACGTATACGTGACTTAATAATTAGTTTTATTCTATTCTTCTGTAATTTATTGAAATATTTTTGAATATAATTCTATATTCTCTAATTTACCTGTCGAGCAATTTTCATATACATTCTCTACAATATTAATGTTAGGTGATTGAGGATGTATCCTAAATTATTTAGGATCATTGTACATCAACTATATCTTTACAAGTACATTTAGAATTGTTATCTTTCTAAAAATTTAATTCTTTTCCAAGACTTCATTTGCTACCACTCTCAAATATATTTCTTTTTAAAATATTGAATAAACAAATTTATGTACTGTAGATTTAATGAATGCAATATTCCAACTCATTCAACAACTATACTTCCTCAAATTATAACACCTCCTTCATTGTGCTTAATGTTTGAAATTAAATCCTTGTTATTTTTTAATTCATGTATTATTCTCCACATCCTTCCTCATTTTTCCATTGAGACCGAAAATAAAAAACTTGCTTATTTCCTTAAAAATAATTTTATTGCTAAAATAATCATTAAATTTCTCAACATGTCTCTCAACAAACGTCAAACTTTTTTTTGATTGTTGCGTAAAATAAAAACGGTTTTCTTCGAGTTAAACAACTCCGGTATCCTGTATTTTTAAGATATTTTGAACTGTTCCATGACAAACAGTTTTACTAAATGAGTTTTTGATTTTCGTTGCTGTTTTTAATTTCAAACCATATTTTCAAGTGTTCGAAAAGATGTTGACAAACAACTGTTTTTGTTGATTTAAAATTATCAACTACAAACATAATTGACGAATATAATTTTTCGATTATTTTACCAATTTTTTAAAATTTTTATTTTCGTTTCGCGAATTAAAAATTATTTTTTTAATTTATACAAATGTTCTTTTTTAGAAGTTTTCATAATTCGACTACGAGCCTCGTTAATATTACTATTTCACTCTGTTGATTATTTTTTATTGTGTGTTTTATTAAAATATTTGTTTAGAAAACATTGAGAAATATAAATAAAAACTAATTCAATTATACAATCACATGCTGCCTTTTATAATTCAATTTTATCATATTACTGAGTAAACACACATATCTAGACTTACACATTAGGATTTAATTCTTTTTGTCTCTCACACAAATCACAAAAAAATAATATTTTTCAACACGTGAAAAAAATTAAAAAATAATAATTTATATAATAACTAAATTAAGCTGAATGAAAGTCAATTCTGTTTTTAAAAAAATGATTAAATGTATATAATTATTAACTAGAGAATTTTTTTACAAAGATATTTTTTATTAGATTATACTCGTATATTAATTTAATTACTGTTTTTTAAAAATTTAATTTTTTTATACTTTATTGGATCTGACACGCAGATTTAATTAAATACTATTTTAACTAGTTTTATAAACCGATCTAGTTCATCAAAGTTGTCACTAACGTAAAACTTTCTAAAACTGCAACCATATAACAAAACTTTGTCTCGTATCGTTCACCTCACATTCGCCGATTTAAAATTAATTCGAGTCGTCTATTGCGGATTTAGCCCCTATACAGATATACAAGCCCATGTAAACATCTCGACCCATATATTCTTTTTGTCGTAGGTACGTCATAACCTCTCTCTGCGGCGAGCTGTGCCCGTGTCCAGATGTCGTGGTCAGCATGTTATTCTGGATCGGTTACGTGAACAGCGCACTCAACCCACTCATATACGCCTACTTCAACCGCGACTTCAGAGACGCGTTCAAGGATACGTTACAGTGCGCAGTGCCGTGCTGCTTTTCGTGCTGGAAGAGTGCACCGAGTCCCGCAAGATTCGTTTAGCATTCAGAGATTTCAACAATAAGCCAACGACTATAAAAGTAATGTGGATCGATCGATTCGATCGTGTTTGTGTTACTGTCAACCGAACCATATTAGTCCGCTTTCCTGTAATCAGATCTAATTGATACGATTTTACAGTACAAGAGTTTCATGCGGCTAGTAGAAATAATTAAAGTTTTAGACCTAGACGATAGAAATAATTGAATAAAATATTAAAAAGTCTTTTACAGATATATATTTTTTTAATGAATTAAAGAAATACTTTCTAGGAAAGAAATTTATTTTTTTAAAAAAAACATTTTTATTCCATAATACAATAATATAAGTTTTATTTAAAAAATTTAAAACAAAATTAAAAAATTAGAAAATATTTTCAAGAAAAATGTAACTGGGCAAGCAATATCAGAAGCCATGGTCTTACAAGAGCTATAGAGCGGAAGGATGTAAAATATTCTCAAGTAACATTAATGAGAATTAATGAAAAGATGGCCAAATGAAAATAATTCAATTTTATTTCTCAATATAAAAATTTATGCTAGAAATTAAATCAATATTTTTTCAACAAAAATGCATAACAGGAAATATTAAAAATATTAGTGTTACAAATTGACCATTAAGAATTAAAATCATAAATATAATAAATGAAATTGAATTGAAGTAATTTTACTCAATTAAATAAATTAAAAAAATATTATTCAATTTTGAAAACGAAAATAAAAATTACAATTGTCTAAAATTCTTAAGGAATTTTAGTGACTGATTTTTTTAATACAAAATAATAATTATTTACTGTAATAAATCTATAAAATTAATATCAAACATCATGGAAAAGTAATAAATATGTAAAAATTCACATAAATGGATTTAAAACAGAGATCAGGTTTTTAAAAATGCTATTAAAAAATTCAGATTATCAGTAAATTACAATGTAATTTAGATTTGGATTTATACGAACTTGTTTCACTTTCAAACCTTTAGAAGACTGTAAAAGAAGAACCAGATTTGTAGATTACGAGAATTTAAAAAAATCTACTTGTCTGGATATTAAATAAAGAGAAGTAGTTTTTTTAATTATTTAGACCTAATAATTAAATGATATGGAACAAGTATTAAAAATAAATTATGTTAATAAAAATAAAACCAAAAGATCTAATAACAATTAATAAATCACATCTAAATTTGGATTCATACAAATTTATTTTATGTTCAAACCTTTAAAATATGTTTTAAAAAAGAACCAGATTTGTAGATTTGTGTATTTTAAATAAAGAGGAGTGATTGTTGACTAGATTTGTTAATTAAGTAAAGAAACAAGAGTAAGTTTGTTAATTAGTAAAGAAACAGGAATATAAATAAGACCAAAATATATGATTCAACAATAATTATTATATCACAAGATTGTTTAATTTTATTATCATTACATATTTAACATTTTATTTAAATTACTTTCTTTAAAAAATATAAATTTAAATCGTCCTACGTTAACCCATCATACTTTAATAGAAAATAAATATTTACAAGAATTATAATAACGCTTCAGAGGACTAATTCCTCATTACAAAAAAGAACTTTAAATGTACTTGAAGTTTAATATTTCATTTTCAGTATATAATAAATACACACAGTTAATAATATATCTTTGATTGCGACATCTTCATAAACATAACTTTGTGTAATGACCTTTCAAACATTTATGAGTTAAATAAATGGTTAGTAATATTCATAAGAAAATCGAGTATTAGTTTTCGTAACTGATTTGAATTTCAATTTGAATAATTTCAATTCATAATTTTACACATTAGCTACAATGAAAATGTCTAAATAATATTTATAGGAATATTTTATTCATTGTATAGAATTATTATCAATACTATATGAGTTATGAAAATGACTAAATGTTAATTAGTATGTTGTTTTTGCTATTAAAGATAAGTAAATAGAGAGAAAATAAACTTGGATATTTTGATAAAAAATTATTATAATTCTTCAAAGATAAATTCTTTAACAAAAAAAATATATTTAATTTTTTTTATAAATTTCACAACAAACTATCAAAATAACAGATTTTATAACGCTTGTCCTCTGATGATGATGATGACATTGTCATCGAAATATATATCAGGTTATAAGAAAGAGAATGACAATAAATAACTCTTGAACAGTTTTAATATCTTATGCTGTTGAGATGATAATTTATTTCTGTGAAAGGCTATAACTAGTAAACAAACAATCTGAAGTCAATTTAAAAGTGTTGATTAAAAGATAATTATTTCATATTAAACATTTGTTTAGTTCAAAGAACTCTTTTAATGATTACTGTGAAAAGAATTGAATATAATATATGGCAAATTGTACAAAATAACACCAAAAATTTAGTATAAAATTCAACATTTTTTTTAATAAAAATTGAATTTATTAAAGAAATAAAAATTCAAAGATAGACAAATTAATTAATCCCATGGTACTATAAGTAATTTAAATGAATACAAATAAATCATTTATTCCAAAACTATGTTTAGGAATTATTTACCATTTTTATTTATTGATTCATAATTAAATAACCATTACATTTTCATCAAACATCTACATTTTTTAATAATTTAAATTTTTTACTTTTGCAACATTTAATTAGATTTAATTTATTTAAGATTTTATATATTTTTTTAGATTTGAAATAAATTTTATAATACATAAATGTGATACTAATGCTAGATATATAAATGTGTATCAAAGAATCTAATGAACATATGAACACTTTTATAAAAACATGTGTTATTTGTAAATTCAATTCGTTTATGTGAAAAACAAAAAGAGAATAAATTACTTTTTATCTCAATAGAAAAACTACAGAGAATTATTATTAACAAAATTTATAAAAATGTCATTAAACATTTTTTTAAAAAATAATACCAATCATCTTTTTCTAAAGTATCCAATGATAATATAGAAACAAATTTATAAATTCGATATCAATCAAAAATAAAAACTTCAAATAATAAAAATCGAGACTGATAACTAACCGACGAGAGTTCGATTCATTCGTATGTTATTACTTTGAAGTTATGTATGAGTGCACGTTACTTTTGTAAAAAGCACAAAACTTGAATCGAATCAATTACACGATTGGTCTATATGTATCTTGAAAAGTTACATATATCAGAAAAGAGCGATCGTTTTTATTCTCTACGTAGGTTCATAAAAATTACAGTTGCAATGGAATCCCCAGTGACCATACTCGAGGAATTGCTGCTTTAGACAATGCTTTTAAGATAGTACGAATGAAACATTTAATAAAATTATCGAAATGTATACCGCAGTATTGCTTGTCGTAATTTATGAAAGTACATCTGTTCATATATATATATATATATATATATATATATATATATTATTACTGTATGCCTATTATATATCAAGTAACTGGAAAGTAACTGGAAAGTTGATAGACGACGAAAGAGGAAATTGAAGAAAGCTAAGAGAAACTTTTAATGTTCAACAAAATACAATGCTCGAGACTTTGTCTTTACACTTTGATGAGTGCCTATTGTCTTAAAACTGCTATCAAAATCTATATAAAATATATATATATATATATATATATATATATATATATATATAAAGAAAGAAAGAAAAAAAGAGAAAATATTAAAACTGTTTCTCCATGATGAGTTATTTAAATATTCCCGGTTTGATTTAATGGAATGAAAAGTCAACGTTTTCTTTTTTGAGAGTTCTATAAATGTATTTGTGTTACGTTTAGATGAAGTATGCGTTCGAGTGAACGATTTTTAATTGATTCGTTGATATTTCTATAATATATATAGAGAGAGAGAACGTTTATAAATTTCCAATAAAATTTTAACGGAAACTTTGTAAATTACCGGTTGCTAATTTAATTTTGTATCGAGTATTAATTCGTGGCATTTAATTAAATAAATACCTTATATTGATTTTAGTGAATTATAAATAAGTAAAATGTCTTTCACAATTTATTATAATATATATATATATATATATATATATATATATATATATATATATATATATATATATAAAAGAAAATGATTGAATAATGGAAATATTTTTGTAATAAAAATATGACTATAAAAAATTGAAGAATAAAATTAGTATATTTGTTGATATTATTTCATTAATTAATTCCATTTTACAGATAGGCTATTATCAAAGTTGAACAAAGTTCAATAAAAAATATGATTAAAGCATCATTAAAAATCATTAATAAAAAAAGCGTCAATTCCAATCATAAAACTTCTGTTACTAACGATTTATCTTAAATTAATAACATAATTAATGATTAATGACTAAATTAGTCATTTATATAAAATTTTTGTATTAATCAATTACGTTTTTGTAAGACTAATGTTTAATTATTAAACATTAGTCAAAAACAATTAGTCATCATTTTCTTTTACAAATTTTTACCAAATTTTCTTTAAAGAATTTCTTGTTAATAAGTTTTGTAAATAGGTAATAAATAACAAATTATAAGAGAGTTTAGGTTTAAATTAAATGTGATATCAGTTTAGGGTTTAGAATTAAAACAAACAGTGACTAATGACTAATCTTTACTCATAAATAATGATTATTAATTTGTAATTAGTCATGAAATCTGTATAAAAAAATGATTTTTAACTAATAACTAACTTAGTTATGACTAACCATTAGTTAAATTTCAATTATTATAATATTTTAGTCAATTTGTATCCAATTCTTACTATTGTTCTGACCTCAAATTATCTCCTTTTTGGTATTCTTAGATCTTTTCTACCTCTAAGATAGAAGTGAAAAGCTTCTTTTGAAATTCTACGGTTATCCACCTTTTCACATAATTTTCATTTAGTTTATTTATACTGTTTAATACTTTTTTAGCATATCAGATATTATATTAACAATTCTCTTGTAAGTTCGAAAAAATATTAACAGGCATTGAAAATGAGACAGATACATAAATTCCATTCAAATTTGTATTTCAATTCAATCGATTAAATGCATTTCTCACAAATCTCCAATAGAAAACAACTTTAATCGTTATTTTACTAATGATTTTTTCTCAATATTTATTTCTTGGTTTCTAATCAACAATTTATGTTATTTACTGTTTTTATTCTTTTCTCTCAGATTGCAATTTTTAATTTTCTGATTATTTCAAGCCTAACAAAACCTATTTTTTTGTTTCTTTATGATAATCATTAATTATTTTTATATAATTTTTATGTAGTTTGAATTCTGAAATCTATATATAAATCAGAATATTCATATATTATGAGCAAAACTTCTCAAATATACCGATCTAATATTATTTTTTTCAAGTAAAATAATATTTTTAAATTATATATTGAAATATTTCAACCAAATGTACTCTAATACAATTTTATTTTCCATTTTACTTCTTCACTACTCGTAAATGTTCTATATTTATTACCACTTTCCTTACTAAAGTTGACTAGTCACCCAATATCACACTCTCACTATATTCTAAGATAATTATAGTTACCCATCAACATTTCATACAAGTTAGTAGACTCACAACTCAACTGTATAGCGGCAATATACTAGAGGCTAATTTATCCATAGAGAAATAGTTAATCATTTAGTTTAAATAAATCTACATTAAGTAAATAAATCAGTCACCTAAATATAATAAAATTTTATAAAAATTCAATAATCATCTATTGTTCACTTTATTCATTGTATGCATTTCAATGGTCTTGATATTATCATTAGATTACTATGTTAAAAATCTAGGTTATTCTTGATTGTGAGTTATTTATATATGTACTTTTTTTAATTATCTTTATTTAACTTATCTTAATTTTCTTTTTCATTAATTATGATATGTTTAAGCGAATAAAGTGAACAATTATTTTAAATAATAGCTGAATTTATATTCAAATAAAATAGTAAAAAATCAAACTGATAATCAAAAAAAAAAATCACTGAACTTCAACAACATCTTAATTCGCTTATAATCATCTATGAATAACATGACGTATGGTCGTCGTACTGTAAACTAACCGATCATCTGCTACTAAAACTACACATATAAATTTTCAAACGAACTATCGATGTGAAATAGGTCGAAACAGTCCTTTCAGGGTACAGTGATATTCATGTTGTCGTATGTATGATCTCGTCGTCTCAAAGACGAAAGGAAATAGTCCACAACCCCGAGGATAAACTCTTGCGTTCGTCGTTAACGTACCGTCAACTCGCACATGGTGTACAAATTTTGACGAGACGATACGATGAGATTAACTAAAGCAAAAGGCTGCAATTACACTATGTTGATTGCTTTATATGCAGAGACGAAATATGGAAATTCGTTGCTTGAGGCGATCGACAGTTTAACCGGTAAAAGACTACACCACATTCACTTATATACATATACATATATATATATATATATATATATATATATATATATATATATATATATTTACTTGAGAGTTTGCCGAGTGAAATGTTCTATAAAATACAAACAAGATGTACGTATGTGAAACTTCACTGTTGATTTCATACAGGGTTGGATTTTATGTCAATATTTATATGTGAAGAATAAGCAAAGTTTCGAATCTGATTTCCGGTTATAAAGAGCTTGAATGTCGTATAATCATTTCTCTTTTTGTTGTAAACTGTGATTGTTAAAAGGATTTAAGTTAAGTGGTTTCTGTTTGAATGTATGACGTGTAAATATAAGGTAATTAGATGAAATTTAATGGTACTTTGCATACAGTTACAGTACGTAGAAGTAAGTTAAATGAAGAAAAAGTTTTATATTTACATGAATGTTAATTTATTTGATAAGTTCTACGGTTAATAAAAGTATTAGCAAGTATTATATATATATATATATATATATATATATATATATATATATATATATATAAGAGTATATAGGTGTTCTTTACTCATGATAGAATTTTAAATTAAATCTCTATCAAAAGTTCTATCTAAGCTAAAAAACACTTTTATCATACATTTATATATACATACACATATATACTCGTGTGTGTGTGTATATATATATATATATATATATATATATATATATATATATATATATATATAAAGGATTTTTTTAGGTTAAAAAGAACTATCGATAGGGATTCAATTTAAAGTTCTATCACGATTCCAAAGACACCCTCTTTTAATATATATATATATATATATATATATATATATATATAGAGAGAGAGAGAGAGAGAGAGAGAGAGAATTTGTTTTAAAATATCTACTAATAAAGTTAAATAGAAAATTATATTTTTCAGTTATTGTATCGAATATTAATTAAAAAAAATACTAAAACTTTTTTTTAATTTAAAACGATTTAAATAGATAACGTTATTTAGAATGTATTTTTAAATAATGTTAAAAGTTTAGGTCGATATTTTAAATTAAAAATTCATGAAAATACAATCAGTGAAAATTAGAAAGGCGTTTGAATAAAAATGAAACAAAATTTGAAAAACTGGGAATTGTTATTGGTTTATAGTTTTAATGATTTATTTTTTTTCAAAGAAGTTCTTCAATCACACAAATGACACAAAATAATATATTTGGCACAAAATATATATTATTTTGTGCTTCAATCATAAAATAATATATTTTATCTAAATATTTAATGTTTATTCATACCTCTTTTATTAAAAAAACTTTTTAATGTTGATGTTATCTTTTAAATATGAGAATATTAAATTTGAATTGAATTTTTGAAAAGAGAAAAAATGTCACTATTGATTTGAAACTTTAGAAAGTTTGTTTTTCTTACTTCAACACCACTAAAGGAATACGAAAGGTCTATTCCTAAAAAGTCTCACATTCTATAATAGTGTTTACTAAATACTTATTGTCAACTTTATTTACTAACGTGCGTTTCGGTGACCATGAATTTATTATTAAAGCAATATGTTATAAATATTTTAGAATTATATTTCATAATACCATCAAAAAAACATAAATTACTTATCATTAAATCACAAGATTTTATAAAAATGTTTAATAATCACTCATCATCCATTTTATTTACCAATATTTATTTCGATTATAACACCATTAATTCCAAAAGGCTATAAAATAATATTATATATATTTAGATTTTGTAACCTGGTGTTTCCTTTACATTAAAATGGATCTATCACAATATTAAAAAGTATACAGAAAGAAAAATAAATATTAAAATTCATATTTGAATATAATTCAAGTAAAATTTTACTATGATTATTCAGAATATATTTTATGTAAAATTTGAAAAAAATTAAAAACAAACTTTTTTATCAATTCCATTACAGTAACTACAATAATTCGTTTCTAAATTGTGATAAATTAACTTTTACTCAAATTAATTATCATTCCAACACTTTCAAAAATATAAACTATTAAATCCTCAGATCTTACGATGTTATAAAAATGTTCAATAATAAATTATTGTCACTTTGTTTACTAGCATTTCGATAATCATGTCATCATTTTAAAGTGCTGTATTGTAAAATCTTATAAAAATATTATAATGTAATACTTTGTACATGTTAAAATAAATTTATCGTAGCACTAAAACGAAAATTGAAAATTATACAGAAAAAATATAGATATAAATAGAATTTCTGTATCATATAAAATAATAAACGAATTTCATTTTTGTTTATACTGTATTAATATAATTATTTCTATTATTTTCATTAAAACATTTCAATTCAACTAATTTTAAAATAATATTTTAAATATTTAATTAAAAAATTATTTCATATGTAAAATAATAAAAGGTTAATTATTTGATAAATTTGCATACACACACACACAAATAAATAAACAATGAAAACCGAATCACAGTATAAATAAATACACACCTACACAACTTGTGATATTATAAATAGAACTGAATTAATACTAAAGTCGCTTTGTATCGATTGAAATTCTCATTATGTTCTCACTAATCGTATGTACATATCAAACCGATTCATATAATAATTATAAATATAATTCGAATTACGTACATTGAATGGCATACATAAAATATTTCAATTGGATCGATAATAAAATATAGTTAATTAGAATGAATTTAATTAAAAACATTTTTATTTAATAATTATTTTATTAGTAGCGAGCGCTTCGAAAGAACTCGAAGTATGATGACAGAGTAATTTATTTGCAATTCATATTTATTAGAATAGCACGTGCATGAAATTTAATATCGAGTTTGAAATAATATTACTTAGTTTTTGTTGGAAAAGTTTTTTTTTATCTGAATAAAAATGTTCAATGAATAAAACAAGTGTTGTTAAGTTATCCATTAAATAGTTGATTTTTAATATTTGATACTTCTCAGAACAGAATATTGTAATTAATTTCATTCCAACACTAAAAGATATTAGGTAAAGAAAAAATATATAAACTTACAGTTTCAAATCTTACAATATTAGAAATGTTCTGATTCACAAAAATTAAAAAGCAAAGTCTTGATGGTCATATAAAAAAATTGTATAATGCCACAGAATATGCTTAAAAATTTTAAAAAAAATAACTAATTAATTAAATACTTTTTGTTTTATTTCCATTTAAACTTCTGAAGCATTTATTGGAACATCTTATATTTCTTACGTTCAACGATTATTTATAGTTTTTAGGTATTAAATTTAATCTTCTATTTATCATATTCAATACAATATATATATATATATATATATATATATATATATATATGTATATATAAACTGTTCAATAATTAATATGTTCTTTTCTAGACGCTGCCACGCATTCTTCCAGATCCGCATCGCAAGCTCTATATAAACGCATACAAATATAAATATATATCTTTTTGCTCAGCCTAAAATTATCGTTCTTCAAGAACAAATACTAACATTGTTCGAGAAATATAATTAAATTATGTGTAGTCTCGACTCAATACAGAGAATTAAAACGGGTACGGATGGCATGACTGAACGCGCTGAAGAAAAGGGTTAATTAAACGTGATGCAAAGATTAAAAGAATGTTAATATCACAGATTACGTCCGGCAGAATGCACTAGTTCTGTTAGGAAACGAGCGTCGGAGTAGAAAGAAAATAGACAATGACGAAAAGGAATTAAATATATATACTCGTATATAAGTCGACAGAAAACAAAGATACGTCTCCATTCGTCGCTGATTCCCAGATGCAGTTCTACTGGGACACTGGGAACGTCAATCCGTACGGTTCTTTATTGGCGATTGTCGTGAGCTACAGAATATATTGTATGTACTCATTATACGTATTTTCTTATATACGTACTACTGTTTACTGATAGCAATAACACAGAAAGACTCTTATTACTACTGTTTAGAGAACAAGCGATTTAAATTGCACGACAGCGAGAATTGTTTGGAAAGTGTAATGATGTGTTTAGAAAACGTACTGGAAATGTAAATGTAATTAAAAATTAATCTACGAACATCAGTTCGTTCTAGAAATCAATTCCAGGTATTGAAAATGTAAAGTTGTTTACAATGAAAATTCTGAAATGTATAGACAGTTTTTTTAGTATGACAACATTTATAGTTTTTTTCTCATTTCGATCGGTTTTATTGGAATCAATTATTGTATTTTTTTTAAAAAAAATCAATAACAAAACTCGAGTATTACACGTTTGTAAATTGTTTTGATATAGAAACATTTTCTACTAAAACTGAATTTAAAAGATTTTATAATACCACATTCTTAATTTTTTTTATTATCAATTTTCTATGTATATTTTTTATTCTATTTGGTCAAAATCAATTATATCAAACAACATTAAGATGTTATAATTAGTAAATTCATTAAAATTTGTATTGGAATTATGAAAAATTACTTTAACAAAAATGAATTATTTTAATATTACAAAAAATGACAATAATGACTTGTCAGAGTTCATCATTATAAAATATTGTGGTATCAAGATGAAAGATACATTTTTTTAAAGTGAATTGATATAACAAATATATAAATTTACACAAATGAATTTTCACCCCAACACCACAATAATTTAAAATGTTCAATAATCACTTATTGTTCACTTTTTGTTTATAATTATATAATCTATAATTATATCGGCTGATGCATTTTGATGTCGACGCCATCATCGTCAAAGCCTTTCTAAGAAAGGCTCTGACGATGATGGCGTCGCCGCCGAAATGCATCAGCCGATATAATTATACATTATACACAACAAGTGAACAATAAGTGATTATTGAACATTTTAAATTATTGTGGTGTTGGGGTGAAAATTCATTTGTGTAAAGTAAATCAGCCACGGTTCCAAAACAACCAATAAATATACAAATTTTAAATTTTTATTTTCAATGTAATTATACACTATAAGGAAAGTAAATAGAAATAATATTCAAACATAAATCAATCATAACATCAATACCACAAGATTTTATAAAAGTATCCTATTGTTCATTTTATTTGCTTGCAAATTGATACACATTTCGGTAACTGTGACATCATCACCAACATTTTTTATTTTATTTTTATTAACTTTTTCCTTATGAACAAAAAAATTAGGGTTCTAATCAAATAAATAAATTCGGTAATTAAACTAGTTCAGGTATTGAAAACAGTTCATTCATTTTTTCCTCGATTATTTTGTATTAAATATTTGAATCAATATTTATATCACAAAACGACAAACATAGAGGTTATTATAACAATTACGGGTACATAGACAAAAATAATAATAAAAGTGAATAAAATACAATTCAATTTTAAAATTAGTTATTTTTAAAAAATCTATAGATTTTAACAGAAATACCAGATGAATTTCTAACATTATATTTATGTATAAAAACTTGTTACTAAAAAAATTCAAAATTATTTTTCAATACCGCCGATATATTTTTTTACTTTCCAAATGTTTCTCCTGTTCATATATATATATATATATATATATATATATATATATATATATATATATATATATATATATATATATATAAAGATGCTTTTTCATTGTTAGTGATATTTTTAAGCTTCACTGATCCGATTACATAATAATGTATTATATTTATTTAGAAGGATATTTTCTAATAAAATATAGATATATGGTAATATTTCTATTTTAAGATAATACTATATTAGATATAGAAGCTTTATTTTAGGCAACTTGTAACATTCTTTAAATAATACGGCCGGTGGTTTTCTCGTACATAAATATATCAATATTACGTTTCACTTTACATAATAAAATATTTTAAAAATAGAAATATACATTTTAGTTATTTATAGACTTGTCAGATTTCGAAATAAAAATAGCAAAAATCACAATTTATATCTGAATTAAAATGTATGAATTTTTTTCATGACACGTACAAAATCATTTAATTTTTTTTAGTATTGAACGGATATTAGATTATTTTGTAATATTTTATTTAGTTTTAAATCGAAAATGCGATTAAATAATTTAATCAATAAACGATTTCTCGTAGAAAAATACAAATACACTAATCATAAATTCTCTATGTACAAAATATAGTAAATTATTTACAGAGACTGAAAAATTTATATCGTACATTTCATTTTTTTAATAATATATATTTTATAAAACATAAAATTATTTTTCAATGTTTCAACTTCAATTATTTTCTAATTAAATTCTTAGTATGTTCAATGAATATGAGGAAATAAAAAGTTATTATACGAAAGCTTATTTAATATTCATGGAAAGCTGCGATTATACTGGAAATATTCCAAATGCATCTCTGAATAATATGATTATCGTTTTTCTTTTATACTGTTTCTTTAATGATTTTAATTTTAGAATAGAAATGATGCATAGAATATAAATAATTTATTATTTTGATCGATAAACATTTCTGTTTGTTTATATGCACGAAAAATTATTAATACAACATATTTAAAAAATGTTACAAGTACTAAAAACTTAGTGTTGTGGAAGAAATTTAAAATATTTATATTTATAAAATGTCAAGAGTAATATTTTACGTTTTTTGATACTTAGTCATTCTATTGAACATTATATATAAATAATACAGATGAATTATTTCATGTTTAATTCCTAATGTTTTAATTTAAAAATACAGAAAAAAATGGATATATATTTTTTTATTGTAATAAAATATGAAATAAACAAGTGTGAGTAAAAACTAAATTCAAATATACACAGATTTTTCTATTTGTATTTTTTACAAGGAAAGGTCGAACACAAAAACGAGAGAATATTTATAGCTACATTACTGCTATAAATATATAGATTCTTCTTTAAAACCAGATCTCCAATATTTAAATCGAAATATAAAGTAGAAACAAAAATATCCCTTGTAAAATAATTTTTGAAAATTATTCAATGGTAACAAATTTAAAATATATTTTAAAATAGTATTTTTATTCAAATTAATATTGTCTGTATGGTAAGTTATTTTTTTCAATTATTATTTAGTTTTTTAACGAAAAAAGTTATTTTAAAATAAATTAAATAGAAATTGAATCAAAAGATATTAAATAATAATATTTTTTTAATTCTAATATCCAGTAAATGTTGTTAATAACTATTTGAATATTTAAATAACCATAAATTGAAAAATATAATATTGTATTCAAAAATGTTATATGATTAAAATTCTTGAATTACAAATGGATTAATAAATTCAAACATTTTATATTAAAAGACTAGAGTTAATTTGCTTAAAATGTTTTTTTTTGTAAATTCTTAATATTCCAAAATATAAAAATCGATATAAAGACAAAATTACATTTTCATAAATAATATTAAGAATTCATTAATAATTTGGATGAATAAAATAATATTTTATAATAATAATATTTAATTTACTAACATTGAAGTCATTCAAAAAAATAATGTACTAAGAAATTAAAATTTTATATCTGTAAACAGAGTTGGATATAATTCAGTTAGAAAATATGATTAATGATTATGATCAAAGCATAATTAGTAAAAATTATTATTTAATAAAGTTTTAGTTTTAATTACAAATCTTCTTTGACTAACGATTAATCTAAAATTAGTCACATAATTAATGATTACTGACTAAATCAGCTATTTGTATAAAATGATTGAATTAATCAATTACATTTTAGTCTGACTCATGTTTAGTTATTAATCATTAGTCAAAAATAGTTCAAGTGATCGTTTTATTTCTTGAATTTTTAACAAGATTTCTTGAGTAAGGAGTTTTGCTAATAAGTAATAAACAGAAATTCAATAATTTACAAAAAAATTATAGATTGTCAAAAGACAGTCTAAAATTGAACTGAGTGTAGTATTAATTTATTGTTCAAAGTATAAATACGAGAATCAAAAATTATATTAGTTAAATGAAAATAATGTTTATATTTTCTATTCTTCATCAGATTTAGTCACTTAGAGCAAACAATGATTAATGATTTGTGATTGATTATGGATAATGACTAATATAAAATTATGACTAAAATTAATAGGTTTGAAAAATTTTAATAAATCCGATTAATCAAAAGAAAGATTTGTGATTAATAACTAACTCAGCTATGACTAAACATTATTCGAAATTCTGGTCACTATAATAATTTAGTCAAATCATGTCCAAAATTTTCTAATCAATAAAACTATTTATTATTATAATTAATATTTTCACTGATATTAAAATGCATAAAAGATAATATGAGTAAGAAAGTAAAATTCTATATCTGAGAATTACAAAAATTATTGATATTCTTGAAAGACAGCAATTTTTTTAAACTTTAATGGTAATATTATATAAATAATATTTTTCAAACAAACGTACCTAAGAAAGCTTATTAATTTCTTAGGTACGTTTAAATTACCTTTATTTAAAATTAATATATAAATTTATATACTTTTAATCTAAATAAATTATTTATTCATTTTTAATTCAAGAAATTTAAAATTTTATCCTTGCTTGTTTATAATTTTTACAAGTGAAATAAATTTATAACATATTCATAATTGATTTCTATACTTTTATATAAGAATTTTAGTCAAATAACAATTAAATAGTCATATTTAAAAACTAGAAACGATGTAATTTTTAAATATGTTTTAATTCAATTTCGAATGAATTTCTTTTTAAAAACAATTACATATTTTTTTTAACATTCAGTTTAACTTTTCCACAAATAAAACATAACACCCGGTAATAAAAAAATATTCCGATTTCTCTTCTTCCACAACATTAAAAGCAATTACTTATTATACATAAAATGTACAGTCCACTTATAAGAATATACATTGTAATACCTGTGATATTTGTTTATCTTTAGATGATAACACAAAATGATCTTTTGGACGACACAAAAAGCGCACGGATTGTTGACAGTAAATATTTATTAAAAAAATTCGCTCAATTCGTTTTGGAAAAATGTTAAATGGTTGTTAGAATTGTGTATTTATTCTTAACTCGGAGAAAAAAATAATCTAGTTATGAAACACTAGCCAAAATTTCTTCATAAAATATTAATTTAAATCAAACTAAACACATTTTAACTTAAAATTTATTTTTTTGTATCTGGACACGTTTCAAAAGTCGTGATTGATTTAATCTTATATCCGACATTCCTTATACAAAATTCATTTCGGCGTGTTTAATTAATATAGAGAATACACAACGTTTATGACACAATGCCTAATTATCTCACCGAATAAGCAATAAACCAACAGAGATGGGAATCAAAGCGAAATTAGCCGTATGAAAGGGAAAAGGTAGCGACTCCCACGCAAAATATACAATGTAGTGGTAATTTACACCGATATTATATATTATATATATATTTATAAAGATAGATTATTTAAAGCGTATTTTAATATATCCTACAGAATTTATGTTTTTTATTTTTAATTTATTAATGGGTTTTGTTTATTGATTCAAATAATTACGAATAATATACAAAGGTAGATAGGAAAGTTTTAAAAAGAAAATACATTTTTGGCCAAAATAATATTTGTTTTTACATAATTTCTTTTAAACTCGATATATTTAATCCATCACTTTTCAAGAGCTTTCATTTTAAACCCTCGAAAAATTAATTTACAATTTCTATTACTACAGTATTTGATAAATTTTTTTCTGTCCAGCCATTTTCATAAGATTTAAAAACAGAAAAAATCAGAATAAGTCAAATTTATAATAATTTTCAATCAGAGTTCATACAATTTTGTTATCACAATTACCGATTTGTGTGATTGTGTTTTTATTCTAGTGGAACAGGATTATTTTCTTTACTAAATCAAGCATTTTGGCGTTGATTTCGTCATTCAAACAATCCAAAACGATGCGTAATACAAGCCTATTATATTTTAAACTTTTCTAAGTAATTGATGAGTCTTATTTTATATGAATCCCTTCAAAAAAACACTACTCATAACCTTTTCAGCTGATGGAACATTTTTGTGTTTTTCGAAACTAGTTTATCACATTCTGTTTACTGTTTTGACAGTCATTTTATCTATTTTATATAATGATAGAACCATATTTCATTTACAGTTATAAAAAAATGCAAAAATACTTTTTATTTCAATTAAATATTTTCAAACATTGTTGAAAAATGACTATTAGAACTTTTTTTTAATCGATTGTCAGCAAACTCAACATCCATCAAGAAGTAAGTTTTCTCATATCCAAATGTTCATAAAAAATGAAATGTACGATTATAAAAAATACCTACAACCTCTGCTATCTCTTTAAACTTGATTCTATGAACTTTTTGAATGATTTCTTTATCGATATCAGTTCTTGACTTTCTCTGAACGTAGTGCATCATTTAAGTTTATATGACCACAATTAAATTCAGCAACTCAATTTACAACGATTTTATATGAAAGACCAAATTCACCTCAAACTCTATTCAACTCAGTTTTTATATGTTTTGTGTTTAAACTTTTCAAAAAAATATTTTTTCACTCGAAAATATTCGAATTTTTCCATTATTAAAAATAATTAAAAGTTGCGAACTCTGGCTGATTATCATAACTATATCTTATGCATGATCTATCTGAAAATCTTACAGTAGTCGTTTGACAGACGAATCTTCAAAATACGTCAACGGCTTGTACTCATAACGCTATATTTTGGTTCGTTCTAGAAACTTTCTGATCCACCCTCGTACATACGAATATATCATTCAGTATTTTACACAGACTGGCAAATAATAGATGGATTATTTTTTTAAAAAACAGATATTATATAAAATTATGATATGCTTTTAAAATAGGATATTCTTTTTTCCATTAATTGCTTTTTGAATAAAATCATAATTAATTTTATTCTCCGTATAAAAAAATTAAAACGTATCTACATTCAAATACTTTTATAATCCAATTTCATGTACAATTAAAAAAATATAATTTAATTTATAAATATGATATTTCTTCAAATAAACAGCATAGAGTCAATTCGAAATATACTCGGATGCTGTCTGATTTCTCTAAAACTAGATTTATAAATTCTGCCAACGAACAAATATACGAATTGACATCATCGAACGGTACATCTCGTGTTTAAATTTCATATATATATACGTATTGAATCTCAATTATCGGAAATCGAATTGTTTGACCCACTTGTATGTGACATAAAAAGTTCGCATAGTGCATCTTGATTGACTCCTTCCGATATAAACATGCAATCCGAAATGAATTTAATTCTGCATCCGATTGCATCAACACTTGTATATTTTATATCTGACTGTGACTCAATACTTACTCCATTAGATGCTAAAGGCATAATCCATTTTCTTTTAACGAGATCGTGAATAATGGAAATAAATAAATCAGGTTAAATAATGAGATACACTTTTGAAACGTTATTTGTAAATTGGTTCAACCTAATGTTAGACTGTAACAATTTAAATGTTGTACAAGTTTTGTCTCTTTATTCCCTTATCTAATGTTTGTGTTACGAATTGGATTTGAATTTCAAATTAATCGAGATTTTTATACGAAAATAAATCTAAAATGATGGAATACAATGAATGTTTTCATTTCATTTTCTTTATTAAATTCGTATTTTTCAGGTTGTAAAATATAATTGTTTTAAAAATATTTTTTTATTAGTGTCATTTTATTTTAATTATCAAAAAATGTATTTCAAAATAAATTAATAATATTATTGTATTTTTTAAAAATTTAAATAATGACAATTTTATTGGAAATTGAATCGCATTTTTCATTTTTTTTAATGCAAAATGAAATGAAATATTTTTCTTAATTTGTTATAAATCTCAATATTATTTGAGTACTTATATAAATTATATAATAATAATAAAAACTGTATATCAAATATTTAAGAAAGAGATAAGAACATTCGTTTATTGTCACTCGATCTGTTTTAAAAAATAGAATTTGAGTTGATACGAAATAAAAATATCAGAAATAATATTTTTTATGTTAAAAAAGAATTTATTTAGAAATAATTATGAATACGTTTTAACAAATTTCAAATTAGAATTGAGCGAATCGAAAAGACTGAGAAACATGACAAATAGGAAACTAAAAACTGTATGTTCGAGAGAGAAAGAAAAGATTTTTTGTAACTATGTAAGGTAAATTATCGATAAGAAGTGAATATAATAAAATAAATATGTCCTATTTTAAGCATTTATATAAATACGAATCAAAATTAGAGATTAGTACCTATGTGAATGTATATAAATACAATTTTATTTTCTAGTAGAATGGCTGTTATTATATTAAAAAATATATATTGTTATAGATATATAAGGATTGTAAAATTATTTTATAATAATATAAAGTATATACATATTGTATTTAAATTAGCTGACTGCTTCAAAAACGTGTAATAGATATAAAATATATAAATATGTATTAATATAAGTAAATGAAATATTGTTAAATAAAATATGTTTTAAGTAGTTAATATTTTTTTTACATATATATATTTCATTCCAATTGTATAGTTTATATTCTCCAATTGCTTGATGTAAACATTTAGAAATGAATTATTACTGTTTTAAAATATTTAAAATGTTCATTGTTCATCATTTAGTCATTTTTCTTGAAAGAAATATAAATACTACTAAATGTTCTTAACTGATTTACCTTTTTATAAACGGTAACAATTTACAACTAGTAGTTTGAAAATAGTATATTTTTCTGAATAACTTTTAAAATCCTGTAACCGAAACTATATCGTTTACAATATATTTTCTGAAATTATTTCTATTTAAGTGTTATAAATGGTAATAGCTCTACAAATGAAATATATTTACTCTTATAAAAATAATAATGTTTTCAATTAAAAAATTCTATAAATAGTTTCTTCTTCATATTCCTGTAATTCTGTAAAAATATTTAAATTGATTTCAATCCTTTGAAAATAACCTTTTAAAATTTTATTATTTTATTGTTTTTAGTTTTTACTGAATGAGTAGAACTGTATATAAATGACTGGATTTTGTGATATTTATTTAAATCACACATACACACACACACACACACACACACACATATATATATATATATATATATATATATATATATATAAAATGTACATTAAGTATTGTGTTATATTTTTTTAAAAAAATCATTAATTATTGAAATATATTTACAAACAACAAGAAAATGTTTAACCATATAATAATGACACATATTTTGAAAATTGATCTTAGAAAGATATTACAAATGAAGAGTGATTATAAAATCTTAACAAATAAAAAGTTATTTTAGATAAATTCATTATATATATATATATATATATATTATAACAGACAAGTTATATTTCCAATATAAGTCTCATGTGATACTAAAATACCTATAGACCTGCAAAAAACCAATGATGATAAACATAAAACAATAAGTATATAATTTCTTAATAAGAATGATTTAAATATTTTTAAAGAATTCCATTAAAAAAATATTTTATAAATATCCCATTTTATTTTATATTAGATCATAATTAATCCAAAAATATGTATCAATATTCACACAGTAAATATTTTACTATTTTTTAAGAATAAAATATAAGTAAACATTTATTTTTAGAACATAAAATGTATAAAATAACAATGAATTATCTTCCTCTTTGAAACTTCAGAGAAAATATATTTATTTTACTCAGATTGTCATATATTTATTTATGTGCATGTGTGTGTGTATTTATATAAGAATACTGTTTAAATTATTCTTATTTATAATAATATAATTTTACATATAAACAAATCCAGTCAAAATTCCTAAACTCTTTAAAGATGTATGTAAAAATCTTTATAAATATGTAAATTTACATAAAATATATTCATATATATATATATATATATATATATATATATATATATATATATATATATATAAATGGATGTATAAATACCTGTTTATAAAAAATGTTAAATGTTAAAATAGTAGTAAATTAAAAAAAATATACATATAATGTTATTGTCTTCCTCGGTTAATTTTCGAATTTGATTTGGAAAATGATTTTCACCGTTTATTGTAAAGCGAATTTCTAACAATAAATTATTAACAAACAAACAAAAAAAATCTTAAATATTAAATACTGTTTGCTTAAATATCCATAAATAAGGACAATCGCCGTAGGCCTAATTTGTATATACATACATATACTGATTGAATTGAATAGTTTCAAAGCCGTAAGAGAGTAAATATATAAATAAATAAATATATATATATATACATATACATTCATGTTATTGTAAATAATTTCAACGCTATTTCGCTATTTGAATGTACATTTTTTTCTTGTAATATTATATGAATGGACTACCATTATATAATTATATACATTTACATACATATAAATATATATATATATATATATATATATATATATATATATATATATATGTATGTGTATATGAATATAATGATATGAAAATAAATCTTGTTTGTTAATTCATATTTGTATTTTTTTTATACCTCTTTAAATCCCGAAATTTTTATTCTTTAATAATCGTAAAATTCAACGAGAAATGTAATATGTAGGGTCATCCAAATGTGCCAATTAGAATTGTATTTTATTAAAAGAAACATAGATGTATAGAAAAGCATGCGTATATATTTTTTTAATAAAACACAAATCTAGGCGTCACATTTGGATGACTCTATATATATATATATTAAGCTGGTCAATTCCAAGAAGAAAAGACTACCAATGGACAAATAAAATTCTTAATTAGAAACCCAGTTATATAAAAAAAAACAAGAAAAAATCAATGGATAAATGAAACAAAGATATAAAAAATTCCTTGAAATGAACCAAAAGAAAATTATATTGGATTGGGAAAAGTGGAATGTTTTGAAAGCGTTCTTCATCCAGTAGTGGATAGGAAAATATTTAGGTTGATATATATATATATATATATATATATAATAAATTCTGCAATCAATATCATGATGTTTATGTTTGCAATATTTTATTATTACTAAATTGACGATTTAAAAAAATATTGCATTAATCAGTTGTGGTTGGATCACGAGAATTCTCGTATTTTCATTAAAACCATGAATAGTGATAAAGAATAAGAGTAGAGTACAGATATATCTGCATACAGTTTATAAAATATTCGAAGTCAACGTAAAAGAATATTTTTTCTTAGTATGGTTTTGATATTGAAAGTGTAGAAAGTGACAGTAGATACTTATAACAAAAAAAAATTAAGTTAATATTATTATATTAATTTCTCAAAAAAATAATTTATTTCTACTAACTACTAAAATATTCTTTTTTAATTTTATATACTATTATAATAAATAAACTTAAGATTTTTTCCCTTTGTTACAAAGTAAATTACTTTTCAATAAATAACCAATAAGTGAAAATACATTTTTAAATAAATAAATGTATTTAAAATAAATAAATTATTCATAATTCGTATGAGAAATTAAATTATTTTTCATTTATTTACCATTAATAAAAAAAGCATATTCGATAACATTATTGAATTTTTTATTATATAAAAATTGGTTCACTTTTTAACATAAACGAGCTCTAGCGAAAAGCTCAAAAAGTAACACAGAAATGATAATAATTACTAAGGTTTGTATCCCCACTTTAAGCTTTCATCAAAGCTCCTTACTGAATTAAATTAATTAGTCATTCTCTACATTAAATTTAATATATAATTATATGAAAAATAACTGAAAAAGCAAATAATTAAACCCATTCTATGAATTTTGATTTCTCGAATATTTATATTTTGATAATCTGTATATTTTTGATTTAACAAAATACAGTTTTCTACTGTTTTTTTAAAAAATTCACGTTAGTAATACAGAACTCTTATAGAAACGTTTTAATATATATTAATCTTCAATATAATTTAATTTCTGGAAAATTGTTTATATTTAATAATAAATATTTTATAAACAAAAGTATAATTGTCTTTACTAGTAATAAAAAAAGTTTAATACCCAAATATTAATTAAAAATTCGCTCATTTAAACAAAGTGATAACTATTTTATCGACTGATTAAAATTTTCTATGACTAGATGTCATAAGTTATCATAAAATCATATAAGATAAAGATATAAACCAAAAATTGTAATTTTATTGAAATAAATTATTTTGATAGATGTCTCGATTTACACCTTTCTTGTATAAACATGAATAATGTTTAATTATTAATTAATCTCAAACATTAAATCTCAATGAAATTTATGCACTGAATTAATTAAGAAATATTTACATAATGAATATTCTACAACCTTCTGTTTCTTTTAATTCATTTTATGCAAAAAGAAGAATGGATTTTTTATTAGAAAAATTATAAATATCTCAGATAATAATAAAATATAATGAAAAAGTTAAGTTATACAAATTAAAAATCAATAAAGTGTTTTTAAAAATTAGAATTGTAATTTTTTGAAAACTATTTTTTATTAGAACAAAAATAAATTTCTAATATTTGATAAAAAAGCTCATTAAGTAATACTAATTGAGAACTTAGATAAGAAGATTCCAATTATTCACAAAGAGTTATTTATAGAATTAAAATCGTTAATATTAAACAGATTAATATTACTATTTGCATTAAATTTTATAATAAATAAAATATAAAATATTTTACTTATTACAAATTACTATATAATTTAATCAGAATTTTAAAAAATTAAAGATAATAACTTACATATTAAACATTTTTGATTAAGTAATATTATATTTTAATTGTAATATCTTTCAATTAAAAAAACGAAAAACATTAAGTTCTAAATAGAAAAATTATAAGATAGACTAAGTGAAAGTACATACAAAAAATATTTAATCAAGCTTAATATCCTTGTTCATTATGATAATTAAAATATTTTCAAAGAAAATAAAATTTAATATAAAATATTTTACACATAAAACAATATACAATATACCTAAATATTATTGAAAAAAAATTATTAATCAACTTACCATTTAACTGGAAGTTGAAAATGCTCGTCATCCTAGAAAAAAAAACATCCATTAAGTTTTTATATTTATATTATTTTTTATGATTAATCAGTTAATAATACAATAAGATATGATAAAAGAATTTTAAAATTATAATTTCTATTTTTTAAGAGGTATTTAACGGTTATTCTATCATTTTTACATTTCATGTATCTATTATATTATAAAATATCTAATGTTTAGAAATGTATTTTTTTATTATAAATAAAATAGTTTTTTTTAAAAAAAATAATAAACATATAATGCTTAGTGTTAAGTAGCTCATTAATCTTTAACGACGTTTTATAATTACATATATTAAATAAATATTTTAAATGTCAAAATCTGATATTCTAATTAGTTTATTAAAATTATAACAGCAAAATGCAATCCTCTAAAAAATAATTGAGATATAAAACTTAAGTGTTAAATGACTCATTAAACTTTAGTGACTTTTTCTAATTACATTCATTAAATTTTAAAGACTTTCTAATCACATATATTGAAAAATATTTAAAGAGTTAAAATCTGAAATTATAATTAGTTCATTAAAAAATAACAATAATATGTATTTTTCAAAAAAATAATGAAAAATTATACATACTATTGGAAAATAACATTAAATTTTTTTCATTTATTTTCTAGATTTTTTTATAGAAAAAAATAATTATGAATGTAATTTTCTTTTTTATGAAGTGAATAACCAAAATAAATATAAAATATAATACAGTACTAAAATATGAACTCGAAGCTTGTTATCACATAAGTAAAATGAAATAAGAACAGAAATTGAATTATCAAGAAGAGTGAAAAGAGTAACCATGATTAACTGAATGATAAATGAGGAAATTAAAGAAAACCTGAACATCAGATCTCTAAAAGAGAGAATAATGAAATACAAAAGAAAGTGAAGAGCAAATTTGAATAGAATAGACGAAAATAAAATACCACAAAAGTTTACAACTACAAACTAATCAGCAGATGAAATATAAGTTGATCGAAAATTGCTGATAAATTGTAATAGAATAAAATACTATCCCGTATAGTATATAATGATGATCATGATAATAAAATAACTTTATTTAATTTTCTCCTATAAAAAAATATAAAATGTGATGTAAATGAAATTTGTAATAAAAATAATTGACATTATGTATAAAAAAATCACCTAAATTACTAATCTATTAAATAAAAATGAAAAATATGTTATGTAATAGAGAACAAATTACTAAACTCCTAATCTTAAAAAAACTTTCTTCCAAAAAAGACAAACGACCGCATACCCAAATCTCAATAGACTGTAACTGTTTTTTACGAACAACTCTATTATTTGATAAATCCGAAAGTCTGGAAGTTTTTCATTTCGTAACTTTCACACCAGATGCCGCTAGTCATTTTCCAGCCAGTGGTTGGATTGTTTGCTTTTGCACGTGTTCGGTTATTTTCATTGCTTTGTGTAACATTTTACAGTACGTACCTTAAGTGGAGTTTAGTTTACGCTATTTTAGATGGAAAATAATTTACGAGATGCTGCAGAGAAGAGTCGGATGTCTGTTTAATGAGACTTTCGTAACTTTAATGTACATTATAGGAAAGTAGTTGGAATGTCTTGACTAAAGAAAAAAACGATATAACTAAGTTTATAGTACATTTTAACATATAATTAATTCAAATATTATATTTGCATCGTATGTTGTATTTTTTCAGCTCATTTGTAAATAAATTTTAGAGAATTATATTGTAATATTTGAGCAGTAAAATTTAAATAAAGCAACTATCTAAGAAAATAAATTTAAAATATATGTCATATTTTTTAAATCTGAAAATAGAAAAAAAAATCAAAAATATGTGATTGATTTCAAATCATATTCAGTAATTATTTTCAGATCTTTCTACAATGCATTTTTTCAGACAAATGTATCATCACATCCACAGGATGAATGTAAAATTCATCAGGTTGGAATGAAAGAAGAAAACATTAGATTTCTTGAAAAGGAAAGTTTTGAAAAGGCCTTTATTCAGTAGTAATAAGAAAAACTAATGATGATGGCATTATATTACAAAAATTACATGAAATACATATACTCCATAATTATTTTTTTTATTAGTAAAATAAGAAAGATCATTTTTGATATTTATTTTTTAACAAAATATTTTTCTTACTAAATTGTTTTATTTATGTTTTAATTTCATTCATTTAATGATTATGTTTCAACAATTCTTTCATTTTTTCATTCACTTTACATTAGTTGATGTAAATTATTGTATAAAATATTTTTGGACATTAAATTTATGTATTGTTACTTTTTATACATTAAGTTCACTTACTGACAAAATTATATAAATATTTATAATTGAGTATTTGAACTGGATTTATTTTAAAAATTCCATTTATCAATAAGTATAATACATTAATTTTTCTCAAAATATTTTTCAATAAACTGATCAAAAATGCTTAAATTTCACTTTATACATTGGAATTGGGTAGTAAGTAAAATATGAATCAAAATAATCTAATATTAATTTTATATTATGTGATTTGCTTAATTAAGGACATTTTTTATTTGTTTTAAACATATTTTTAAAGGTACTCTTTTTTCTTTACACATGCACATTTATATATATATATATATATATATATATATATATATATATATATGTTAAATAGTTTATGATTTTGTGGAATATAAACAAGAAGTAAACACCATAAGTATGAAACTGTTTAACGATGTAACGATAAAGTACGAGAAACGTCACGAATACTCAATTAAAATTCCACTCTATCCTCTTGACATCATTCTGTCAGTGTTGATTATGTTAATTATCGTTGATTAACATTCGACACAGGCAAACGTTCCAAAGATCCACGATAAGCTTTCGAGAACGTGAACTCACTGATGAAGGGAATTGTCTGTGTTAACAATATTGTTATTATCAATCATAATCGAGTAAATATCAGAAGAGATAAGATGAAATGTAAAGATTTCTTTCAAAAGACGTTCATTGTATCTTAATACGAATGGTAATCCGTATCTGTTCATTTTTCGTGTTTTCATGTTTCTGTCGAACTTCGGTAACGAAACAATTAACATCCATTTCATGTTACGGACGTAAATAGACACCGAATTAGAAATTCGATTCTTATGAATGACAGTTTCGAGGAAGTGCTTGTATCAAGTTATATTTAAGGACGGATCAAATAGAAATCTAATTATAGCTTCGTTATAGAAATTATCATTTAATATTTATAAATGTATTTGTAAGAAAATATTATGCACTTTATATATACCTAATGTAATTATTTTTAGATTTATATACATATATATATATATATATATATATATATATATATAATATTTGAAATTGAAAGTTTTAAAAAATGCCTTCATTCAGCAGTAAATAAAAAAAACTGATGATCATATACATATACTACATATTTATAAACTAGAAAGTGCAAGGTTTCTTATCTTGAGTGAAATCAATCTAATTAAAAGAATTAACACTGAATACAAAATATAAAAGAATTAAATGAACAATTTTCAAAAGCATAAATATTTATGATTATTCTTTCAAATAAAGTCCAATTTACAATCAATGATTATTCAACATTTTTGTATCTTGTAGTATTAAGCTGATAAAGTCAATGTATTATATAAAAATTAATTATATACATCAATATAATTATTAAAAAAAAATAAAGACCAATTATTAATATTTTGACAATAATAGTTGCTATAATTATTATTTGATTATATATTATTAAACGTACATCCAAAATCATGTAGCAGCCCTAAAGATGTTCACTTATGCCAATATGCGAGGATTTTTAATCTTAAAAAAAGATGTGGTAGCAATAAATCATCTATCCCGAACTGAAAATCCTATCTAAAAACCTTACAACTGTGGCCAGGTAGGAATGTTACTTTGTATCAATAATAAAACAAAGAATATGAGAACACACTTATTAACTTTGAGCAAATTACTCGTTTAATGATACAATTATCGATTCATAGAATTCAAAAAATTTTAAATAGAGACACAGCTGATGTCCAAAAGGAAATATATATATATATTTTAATGCTTCAATTTTTCCAAAATAAAGATTCGAAAAGTTTTATTAATTTGTAAAAGTATTAGCAATAAAAAAACCTTAATTTGAATTTAATCTATTAAAAATTTCAATTGAGCAACAAAATGACTTTCATTCTTTCAAGTGGAAGCTAATTTTTAAAACAAGCTTAAAAAATTTAATAAATAAAATTAGAATCATTATAGATATTTGGTTAGTTTTTCAATCGAGAAACATTTTTTAAATTCTAATTTCTTGATAAAAATAGTTTTAATCATTTTTGGATATTCAGTTCACATAACACATTTACTTCGAATTCTCTACATATCATAGAAAATTTATGCAATTCCTAAAAACTATGATTCGATTTATAAAATAGACTTGAATCAGATAGATATTAATACGTAAGAAAATTATAATATATTTATTAGCTAGACATACATTAATCGATGAAGCACTGCATGTACATGCATGTAATTCTTTTTGTACATGCATGTAATCAAATATCATGAAGCATATGTATAGTGTTTTATTAAAAAGTTATTATTTCGCCCTCGAAAAAAATCTTTTCAATTAGTATTTTTAAAACTATATGAATTTTTTTGGCTGCCTGATATCAATTTTGTTTAATAAAATAATTTCACAATTTATCAATAAGCAATAATCTCAAATACTGAAAATTCAATATAGTCCAATTTATTTTTATAATTGAAATAACAAAATACCACAAAAATTATTTATATCAATAAAAATATTTTATATGAAACCTATCGTAATTGCAATTTTTTATCAGATAATTGTTGAAATATTGTATATATTTTATTCATGTAATCACATGAAAGAATCATTTAGAGTAAATTATATTTAGAGAATGGTCTATTATTTTATTTTTAGATTTTTTTTATAAAAACATACTTTTATAATTGTTAATTTTTAAGATGTCATATCAAAAAATTCTTTAACAAAGAATTATAATATTAATCAAAGAGCAATAACCTAAAATACTAAAATTTTACTACAGCTATATATTCTTTTATGAATGAACCAACAATTGAAATATCATAAAAATAACTTATATCAATAAAAATTCTATCATAAATGGAATACAAGTATATGAAAACTGCCATAAAATCAATATTTTATCAGTGTTCTAAAAATAATCCCATGGTTATTAAAATAGTCGTAGTTTCATTAAAATATAAAATAAATATTTACTAAATATGTTAATAAATATATTTTTTCAATTTTTAATTTAAACGTATAAAAAGTCTATTCATTTAAAAGTTCTTTTTTAATTTCTGAAACTAGTAAAAATTATTATAGATATTTTTTAAAAAATACTGATTAATATTTTTTTAATCATTTCAGTATAAATAATATAAAAATTGAATATAAATTAAATATATATATTTTTTACAATTAACCAGTTTGAGAAAAAAAAATTATTAAAAATGAAAATGGTGTGAAAATTTCTATGCAATTTTTTATTGTAAATTTCGATTTAAAAGATATTCTTATTAACAATTACATCCGAAAAAGCTAATATGTATGATTTAGTTAAGTGGTGTATGTTTGTCGTGGTCTCGGAGGAATACTTTATAATGAACGTAGGTACTTTGTAAAATTGATATATTATACTATATATTACACTTCGTGCGATATTTATTCCTAAGGGAGTTGTAGAGATTGATGTAGTTAATATTAATTTCAATAAATGATTTTAATCCGTTAAATCTTAATGAAACTAGAATGGATGATAGGTATAATACAAAATTCGAGAATTTCAATTTATCAATTAATTAAAAGTCGTTTGTACAAAGGCAGGTTTTTCAATAAAAGATATAGTAGATATTGTGAAAATTTTTAAGTACATAAAAGAAAATAATAGATCAATTATCTAATTTATGTATAAAGTAATTTGTTTATTTTTATAATAATTATAATTTTTATTCACATTGAATTTAAAAAAATTATGCATGGGATTTCTTTATAAATAAAAATGAAAAAAATCCTTGATTAAATTAGTCGTACATAAACATAATTTCTACGTTTTTCTCTTTGTTCTATGTCAGTTATATATATTTTTTGCTCAATTGGAATTTTGTATATTATTTTATTCAAACTTTATTATATACTACATTATTTAAACTTCTCAATTATGTCTTATTTTTGATAATTATCAATAATGATTTATTTAAAATTATTTATATACGTGTATACGCACACGAGTGTTTACAAATTAAAAATAAAACAGTATACAGCATCGGTAGGTAAGGGGAGGCACGCTGCGCCGATAGACATCCAATTTGAACGGAGGGTTGTCGGGGATCGAACAGCACACGTTCGCAGTTGTGTAGCGATGCGAGTTTCGCAGACGTCGCGACGCCATCGTACCGTATAGACGCCCGCAAGTCTAACATATCGTAGACGTTTTCAAAACCGAAGCGTGTGACGCGCGTTTTTTTATACTCTGTATGTTTTTTTTCCGAATAAACAACATTTGTACGAACAGTTACGGCCGATCGGGAGACGAGTGAGAACGGTCGACGGACAGACGATATGAAGATTGATATGATTTAGTTCTTATTTATTTGTACAGAATTTATGGTAAATGATAATTGATTATTAAACTTGTTGTTGTCGACGTTTCCCGTACATAAATCATAATTTGACTTAATTAGTTGTTTAATCGTTGTATATGTTATAGTTAGGTAATGTTATTTAATACGTTTCGAGTATAAAATTACATAAACTGATTGTTTTTATTATGCAAAAAGAAATTAATTCGAAGTGATGGAAGTTTATTTAAAATTTTAGCAATAAAAATATTTATAATAAATATATACATATATATATATATATATATATATATATATATATATATGAATAAATCAATGTAAACTATTAAATTTTGGAAGTTAAAAAATTGTTTTTCAATTAAATTAAAATATATTCTTAACTGTTTTTAAGTACATATATATATATATATATATATATATATATATATATATATATATATATATATATATATATGTATGTATGTATATATGAATGTAAATAAAGTGTAATAAAAGTTTGTGACTAGAATTAATTTATAATAATTTTTTACACAATGAAATTATTTGTAGTAAAAATGTTTTAAAATTAAATATTATGTATGTTTTAAACACATACGAGGGTCGTTTGATAAGTATGATAAAAAAGTAAGAAAAACTAAATTGAAAAATTTAATTAATTATTTAAATTAAACAATAAATAAATTTACCATACTAATTATACGACCCTCGTATATATTTATATATATATATATATATATATAATAAATAAAATATTTATCCTCAAAAATTAAAATTAAAGAAACATTTTTAAAAAAACTGATTTTGTACTTGTTTAAAAAGGTAGGATGATAGTACATATAATAAAACAGTTAATAAATGTATTAAAAAAAACATATGTACATAATATATTATTCTATCCAGTAATACTGCTTCATTTTAATATAAATATTTAATGAGTAACTGACTTTAAAAGTATTACATTTGTTAATAATTTACTTAAAAATATTTTTACTTAAACATGTTTATTATTAGTAAAGATGGATGTTTATAACATTATTAAAAACACGTTAAATGAATAAAATAAAACACATAAGGGACAGAAATTACTGCACATTTACTATATATATATATATATATATATATATATATATATATATATATATATATATATATATATATAAATATATATATATATATATATATATATATATATATACATATATAAGATGATACAAATGTAACGCCTAGATATGTGTTTTATCAAAAAGAAATATGTGAATAAAGTGGTTTATAAGGAAACGTATGTGTAGTTTCTTTTTAATAAAACAAAAATTCAGGCGTCACATTTAGAAGACCATTAATATTGTGTATATGTATATTTATGTGTGTGTGTGTGTGTGCACGCACGTGTGTATATTTATATTTGTTTTTAATTTAAAAAAAAACGAATTAAAAGCAATAAAAATTATTTAACTATCAAGAACTTAATTCAATCTATTTTTAATACTGCATTATTTTAAATGTTATACTTTTACTTATAAAAAAATACATTATAATTGCAAATACTCTCTCTCTTTCTCTCTCTCACACACACACACATACACACACACACATATATATATATATATATATATATATATACTCAAACCTTTATATAGGGTAACCCAAATTTAACTAAAGAATTTAAAAAGTGACTGAAGATTATATTTTTAGTCTCATTTAGCCACTCTGCAAATATATTATATATATATATATATACTATATAATAATATATATATATATATATATATATATATATATATATATATATATATAAGTATGTGTGTTTGTAGAAATTCGAAAATTTTAAAATATTAAGTAGTAAAAAGTAAAAAAATGAATTTATAGGAACTTGAAAGTTACAAAAAAGTTAAAAATTCATTTAAATAAATATTAATACATAGTAACAAAATTAATATACATAATAACATATATTTAAAAAAATATATTTCTGTTATATAAAAAATCAAATACATAAAATAGAAAAACTCAAATAAAGTGATAGAAATAGCTTTAAATAACTTTTATTATATGAGTTTCAATTCATCTTATGTTATTTTTAAATTATTTCTTTACATCATATGAAGAATTGACATATTTATTTGAAACACTATCTACACATTATATATATTGCATATAAATATTTTTTAATAAATATATATTTCATTTTAATTATAAATCGAAACATAAATCGATGTTTCTTCAACTCGTCTTTCAGTTTACAAAACACTTGAACACAATCGTTGAAAGATTACATTTTCTTCTCGACAAGATGAAAAATGAACATAAACAAGAGTGTCGTAAAAATACAAAATAACAAAGAACGTTTTCTGAAAAATCCTTGGAACAAAATATCCAAAATTTAATTAAAACGTTTAATTAAAAAGTTTTTATACCGAGAAAATAAATATACGGTTTTGCGTCAAACGAATATTTTTTTAATAAATAGAACATGAAACAAATAATTAAAATAGTTTATGGGCAAGGTATTTATCAACAGTGAATTACTGGACATTTAAACACTTTTGCATAATATATATATATATATATATATATATATATATATATATGTGTGTGTGTGTGTGTGTGTGCGTGTGTATCTGTGTCTATATGTATGTATTATTAAAATACTAATTCATTTCATAACATAAATTCCTTATATTAGACATTTTTTTTATTTTTAATTAAAAAAAATATAGATCATCTCATTTTATTAAACTGAGAGTCATTTTAAACATAATATCTCTATAAACCAAGCAAAAAAAAACCATTTTCATAACATGTTACTTGTAACAGTTTCATAAATAGTAATTTTTTATAATATATTTCTAATGAATATTGTTATTATTTTATTTAATTATATTTATATTTTATTTTATATTAAAGAGTTAAAACAAATCGATCTAATATTGAAAATACATCTTTATTTAAAATCAATTAATAAAAAAATATATAAAATAATACTTTATAAATTTCAATATTATCTGAACAATAATTTAAAATGAAATATATTTTACTATTTATTATAACTGTGTATATATGTATTTTAATACTCAAGTATATATATAAACACACACACACATATATATATATATATATATGTATATATATATATATATATATATATATATATATACAGAAAAAAAATTAAAATTTATTTTATTTTATGTCAATCTAAACTTTAGTATAATAAAAAATTATGTAACAATATCTAAGTAAATATTTATTCGATATAATATTTATTCAGTAATGTAATTTGAGTACATTAAAATATTTTTTTAATAATTTTCAATATTAAATATTTTATATGATTTAATTCTATATAAATATTTTATAAAAATGTGCATTAATCAATTAATTTAATAATTCAATAAATAATACTTTTTTATTCATCGACAATAAATAAATACAACTAAACTAAATTCAGGTAGGAAATTTTAAAGTCGCCATGTTTTTTAAATTAATATATTAAGATTATTAATACCAATTTTATTATAGAATATTAAGGAAAATCTAGAAGAGTTGATAATTTTATATGTAATTTTTTCAATAAACAATATATTTTAGTTATTTCTAATTGAATAACTAATTTACTATAAATAATTTATAAGATAAATTACAATAAAATCATATTTTTTACCAAGTTACTTAAATAATGTAGACAACACATTGTATACTATTTTTAAAAAATAGAAATTGTGTTTATATCAATATTAAAGAAATATAATTTTTAATTTATCATATATTTTTTGTAATTTTGACTGCATTTCCGGAAATTATTTTTAATTACTAAAATGCATGTAAGATTTTTTATCAAAGAAAATGTAAAATGTATCAAATATATTTTCGTACTAAAAAAATCATCCATATTATTAAATACACCCCTATTTAAATAAAAATCATAAGCATAAAAAAATCCATGCTACTAATCAAAAAGTATTGTTTTCATTTTGATAAGTTTATAATTAAAATTTTAATAATAAAATATATTATAGTAGATATTATTTAATGACTTTTGAAATATATAATTTATTTTCATAAAATGGTAGATACTTATTAGTGACGAATCCTATTTTGAAATTCATACGAAAATAATTTATATTAATATCGTATATATTGATAATAAATTAATTATATTATATAATCAATATGAACTTGTGTATATACGATATATATATACATATATATATATATATATATATATATATATATATAAATAATACTGAAATTATAAAACAATTAACGTACTAAATCACTCATACTTACTATTTAATAATTAATTAAATCATTTTAAGGCATTAATAGTTAATCTGTAATTAACTGGAAATAAACTAAATGTTAATTCGACGAATATTATTCTAGTGTAGTTGAGTTTATTTGCGGAAGTTAATTTTTTAATTTTACAAAATTTCTTTTTTATCAAAATTAAGTATTTAAGGAATAATATTATTTTATTGGTTTTAAATTGACAGTAGACTCTTTGAAAGTACAAAATTTTTTTAAAAACTTTTGTACATCAACCTGATTTAATTTTTTAATTTTATTTTTTCCATACATTATTGAAAAAATTGAACATGTTTTTCGTATTAACTTTATGAATATTTATATTTTTAAATCTCATATATTTATAAATTATTTTTTCTATATTTAATATATATATATATATAATTTATAGTTTAAAATAAAAATTGGACATTTAATAAAAAATTAAAAAACATGGATCAAATATTAAAATTGTTTTAAAATCTGGATTTTCAGAGATATATTGCAATTTAATTCATATTTGTTATAAAAAAATATTCAATGAATTCCAGGTATTTGTTTATTTTTTTCTGTTGACTTGTAATTACAGATTTTTTGTTCAAAATTGAGTTAATAAATATGTATTTTTGTTATTTACTTTTCGTATTATTTAATATTTATTTCATTGATTTTTTCCTGTACCAAATTGAAATCCCTTTTTTTGTTGTTCATATCAATATTTGTTTTAATGAAAAAGAACATTATTTGTTATATTTTTTTTTTAAAAAATATATTAATTAGTAAAAACATGCTTTTAAATGTTATTACATGTATGTATGTATATATATATATATATATATATATATATATATATATATATATATATATATATATATATATATATATATATATATATATATATAAATGATGAATAAATATACAGATAATTAAAAATCACCATTCTATTCATTAATAGATATTCTGATATTTAAAGTAGATATTGTTATGCTTAATATAGTATCAATTTATATATATATATATATATATATATATATATATATATATATATATATATATATATATATATATATATATATATATATATATATATATATATATAAAATTTAGATTTTAATGAAATATAAACACACAAACTTTTAGAATACATCAACAACTAAAAAAATTGATAATTGATATCATTTAATTAATAAAAGTTTTTTAAAATAGAGCTCTAACGACGACGAAATTAATGTCAAAATAAACATTATAGAATTAAGTGAACAATAAATTATTATTGGAAACTTTTATAAAATTTGTGATGTTGGGATGAGTGATTTTTTTGGGTTGATAAAAAAATTAATTAATGACATAACCGATAATGTTTTAAAAAAATATCAATTTAACAACGATAAAAAAATAATTTAAATGAATCTATCTACTTTATTATCCCGAACAAAGTGTTTATTAATTACTTATTATTCACTTTGTTTGTTTATAAAAACAATAAGCTAATGTGTATTTCAATGGCGATGCCATCATCATCAGAGTGTTGTTATAGAATATAGATTTTATAATACAACACTCTGGTGATGATGGCATCGATATCGAAATGTGCATTAGCTTATTGTTGTTATAAACAAACAAAGTGAACAATAAATAACTATTAAATAATTTTTCCATCTTGTGGTATTGGAGGTGATAATTCATTTGTGTTTAATTTTTTCTGAAAGTGAATTCGAAATAGTTCCAAAAAAAGTATATATCTACTTAATTATTTGTCCATCTCTATATTTAAATATATGTATATATATATATATATATATATATATATATATATATATATATATATATATACATATATATTAAAAATTGTATTTCAAAAACTATAATTTAAAAATCAATCCAATGATACACCATGGTGAGATAAAAATATTTATTTATTTTTATAGTAAATTTTATTAATAATTTTAATTGAAAAAAAATATTAACAGCAAGTAATTCCAAAAAACAAATATCTATATTCCATAATTTTACTTTATTTTACATATTTTATGTATTTATGTGTGTGTGTGCGTGTATTTGTTAAAATATTCATAAAATATCATAAAAGATATTCAGAATAATTAAAATATTTAATATTGTATATAATTCTGTATATTTCAGGTAGCTCTGTAGATTTAAAATATGTAATTATTTTAAAATATAAATGAGTTTCTCATATATATATATATATATATATATATATATATATATATATATATATATATATACATGTATATATATAATTAGATATTATTTTAAAAAAAGCATTAAAAATATTAAAATATTTAATATTATTTATAGTGTCATAACTTTCTAGTTAAATTCGTAAGTTTAAAATGCGTAAAAGTGTAATTCGTATAAAACATAAATGTTAAATAAAAGTTTGTATATATATTTATATATATATATATATATGTGATGCAAACTTTGTTAAATTAAATCCTTACTTTGTATTCTAACTGTATAAATCCTTCGTATTTATAAAATCGTGTAAAATAAAAGTTATAAACTTGGTTATTTTAATTCGTATAGTTTTTGATATAAAAATAAACGATACTTGTATGCATAGAAATTATTTATATGTGAAGGAATTTATATTTATATATATATATATATATATATATATATAATAAAACTTTCATAATCCAAATGTGTATATCTGTTTTAATTCCAAAAATGTAATTTATATATGAATAAAATAATACAATAATGTTAAAAAAATTTAAACCAAAACAGGTAACAAGTTTTTATAAATGTATTTTAAAGAAAGTACAAAAATATATTACTTACTTTTTTCGAAAAATGTGAGAAAGGTTTTTGGCACGCACTCAAAAATCGTTCATCTCCTGTAATAGAAATGATAATTTCATTAGATGGATTAAAAATGATTTTTATATATGAAAAATTAAGTGTTGTAGTAAATTATATCAATTCGAGATCGAGATTTTAATTCAGATGATAGTAATAAATATTTATTATATAAAATTAATTCGACAAGTAACAAAAAATATAGGTTTGTAATTGGATATAAAATTATGATTTTATATTTTTGATACATTTGTTAAAATAATTTAAATACTGAATAAAAATTTATTTGTAAAAAATTTTAAAATATTTAATTAATTTTTTTGTTAATTAATCATTTTATCTATATAAATAAATACCAATATCGTAACAAATTTTCATATTTTTTCAAAATTAATTAAAATATTCAAAATACTTAAATGTATAATTGCGATAGTCTCACCAGTTTCAAATAAAACTTTTACCTAAAACTAACTTTACTCAAACAATATTATTCATTTTCTATTTTTTATGAATTTATTATATATGTCTATATTTTTTTAAATAATTTAAAAAATCTTTTGTAACATCAAAATATTTTGAAGACATTATAAGAAATAATATACTATTCACATTTTATTTATCAAGAATTCTGATTAATCTAGCTTTGATCTCAAATCATTTTAATATAAAATCTATTTGAGCTATAAAATCGTTTAAACTTATCTCTAGTTAAATTTATAAAATATTTCACACGAAATGGCATCATCATCGAAACGCGCATTAGCCTATTGTTGTTCAAAACAACAAAACGAATAATAATTGTTTATTGAACACTCTATGAAACTTGTGGTTTTGATGGTAATAATTGATTTTTGTGAAAGTGAATTTTCCACAGTTTCAATACAAACAATTGTAAAATCTTTTTTCACTGAAAAGTGGTCACTTTGTTTTTTTTAAAAAAATCAAACCATAAAACAATCAAGTGATATAAAATATTAAAAAAATATTTTTTACACAAACGTTTTATATTGTATATAGGACGAAATCAATAATGTAAATAAGACTAAATATTTTAGATATACATTTACTTGCTTACTGTCATTTACTATTTTTTGAACCCACCTATATAAATATTTGTACACATTTTTTCTTTTAGTGTGTTCAAATCGTTATTTAATTTAATAAAGTCACTTAGGAATGAAAATCAGTGAAAAAAATATACTTTTCAAATTACTTCTGCTTATTTAAACAATTATTATTTTTATAAATTATATATTTAATAATTGTTTATCAATACTTAAAAAATGAACGTTGAGTAATAAAAGCAAGAGATAGAAATAAAATTTCAGCTACTAAGATCTATGAACTTTCTTAAATATCTTAGGAGATGTTTGAGATAGGATACAGTAAAAAAATGAGGATATCAGAAATAAACTACAAATGAAAGATCTTATGAAGTAACAGAAATAAATATTAATATATTTGGAGAAAAGATACACATAAAATAGAAGACTGACAAATTTCAAAGAAAGTAATAAAACACAAGCCTAAAGAACACAAAAGTGTAGGAAGATTTAGAGAAAGAATATTTATATAATTATTAATGGTTTATAACTGGAAGAAAAATGAAAAGGATATTTCAGAAAAAAAACCTTTCTCATCTTCTTCCCCTATATTATTAAAGAATATCTCGACTAATTACTGGGTAAAAATCTCATCGAATGATAATGAATTTTTTCAAGATACTTCTACTTTCTGTTCTCAAATCCTCTTTTCCACTATGGTTTACAGTTTCACCTGTCTATCTTTGACGATTGTATTTTTCATCTCAATACGGAGTTATAGCAAGAGTGTAAAATTTAAAATGGAATTCGGCTGATCATATAGCAAGAAGAGAAAAATACCGATGAATAATGGAAGTGAGATATATATTTTTTTGGAAAACCTAGATAAATAATCTTAGAAGAAAATCGTTGATAGATGGAATAGAGAGATATAAGAAAATTTGTCGAATTAGACTAAAAACTAAAGTTACTAGATGGGTAGAAAAGGAAAATTTTTAGAAAAGTTTTCCTCTAACAGTAGATAGAAACAAACTGAAAATAAATATATATATATATATATATATATATATATATATATATATATATATTAGTTCGCAAGTAAATAAATTAAAGTTATTTTTTGCATTTTTTCCTACGATTCCATTCTATATTTATTCTTTTAATGGGTCCTTAAAGTCACTTTCCTTTATTGGCATTCTGCTACAAGCATTATACAAATAAATAAAAATGATCCTAAGATCTCACTAAAAGAATGAATACAGATAAATTGTTTAAAAAACTCATTTATTATTAATTTTTTTAAAAAAAAACAATGTTATCAACATCAACTCAAATAATCAATAATAAAAATGAACAAAATTTTACCATTAATAATCGGTATCTCTATTGCCGTTAAGCACTAACAGTTAAAAATCGTTTTCAAAAAAAAAAAAACCGTAAATGTGAAAGTACAGGGTTTGAAATGTGATCGCATACAATGTGAGTAATGTATAATTAGTGAGTGATTATAGTGCTATAAAATGGAATGACTCAATTTGACATTGGTAAATTTTAGCATTTATTATTTTTGAGTGATGGTTTGTGTTCATTTTTTTTAAATATGCATATATGAGCTAATGTACATATTTTCATTTATATACAAATATATACACACATCTCATACGCACAAACACACATACATACATACATACACACATATTATATATATATATAATGCAATTTTTCTATCTCTAAAATATAGATTAACAAAAATAATTGTATAATAAAACAATTATTAAATAATTGATTTAATGTGAAATTAATTATAATAGAATATTTTCGTATACAAATTCAATAACATTAAATGATTTTTTTGTAATTTATTGATGAAATTTCATTAAAAGTTCCATTTATTATATAATATAATTTTTTGCTTATTTACTTTATATTGTTTTATCTGTTTTCCATATTATATTATTTTTCATTTTATTTTCAAATCACATGCAATAAAATATATGATATATTTTCATTTTACAAATCGTATAATAATCTCCGGTTTAATATTATTCCACAAATAAAATTGAAAATATTTACATTTTGATACTAAATAATTCAAAATTACTCTTTAAACTTATAATAACTGCAACGTCATTGAAATATGTACCAATGTTTATTTATTTTTAAAATCGATACAAGCGTACTTTTAATATAAATATAAATTAGAACGTTTTTTTATAATCCGCGTTTCTCATTTAATCAAAAGAATTTCTTGCACAATACACAATTTTCTTATATTTATTTTTTTCGAATCTCTTTACATTTATTTATATTTACTTACTGAAAAATCTCAATGTGTAATTTAATTAAATATATTTTCGCTTATACAAAAAAAAAGTTATATGTGCGTAAATAATGAACAAAAAATTGTATTTTATAATATTATCTACATATTTGTGTGCTAAAAATATTTTATTTGTTATTTACAATTTTTTTATTTTCTCAGAATATTTCTCGTTTGTATTTCAATGGAAGTAATTATTTTATAATAATTCTTAATGCCCACGCAACGATATTAATTTTATCAAAAATTATAAATAATCGATTTTAAAATTGTAATTTTTGATAATACAGTGATTATCAAACAGTTTAAGAATTAAAAAAATGCATTAAAATAGAAGTTTTTAAATTTCATTATTTTTTTAGATCAATATTATTTATTCGATATAATTATTAGTAGATAATTCGCTTCTACAGCTATAATTAATTCTCTAGTCTCGAGTCATTTTAGATCATATATATTTAGATTTTAGCCAATATTGACCATACTTGTTCTTGGGTTGTGGTTTTTTATCATCTCAGATTATATTCACAGTGCTCTATTAAAACAGAATTACCTCAGATAGGATATGATTCTTCACTAAGCATGGTTATTAGGAAAAGCGAGACTTAAGATTTTTTTAAGTACACTAGTAAAGTAAAATCCTAGTTTAACGGTGAAAAATTTATCCAAGAAACTCCAATCAACCTATTCAACAGTTCATTATCGTCTGAAAACGATTGGTAAAGTTTCTAAGCTGGATAAATGAGTTCCTTATTAATTATCAAAGCTTAATCTGAAGCAACAAATTATTAGTTACTGGTGACAAAAAATCGATTATTTATGGCAATGTTAAACATCAAAGACACTGGTTTAATTGCAAAATTCAATACAGTCTCTACAACCGAAAATAACACTTAATTTGAGGTAATTATACTATCAATTTGGTAAAATATCGATAGCATTTTCAGCTATGAGCTACCAGACAATCAATCCATCATAACATTCTTGTTTTCTGAACAACTAGACCGGATAAAACAATCTGCTGATAAAAGGCCAGAACTAGCCAACAAAAAAGATATAATTTTTCACAATAATAATATCCGACTTCACTTGGCACAAGAAATGCTCTAAAAACTGATGCAATTGAAATGGAAAATCATGACACATCAGCCATATCTCCCGACCGGGTACCACCAGATTGTCATCTATTATAAACTCTAAAACCATATTAGTGGAAAATAATTAATTACGGAGAGTGATGACAGAATAGAGCTCGATTTATTTTTAATTGGAAAATTGAGAGTTTTATCGTCATCGTATTAAAAATTTAGAATTAAGATGAAAAAAAATCCGAATAATAATGGAAAATATTTTTTGAGGAGATTTTAACAGAAAGGCTCTGAGGATGATGGCATCGCCATCGAAATACATTAGCCGATATAATTATAGACTATATAATTATTAATAATTAGTGAACAATAAGTGATTATTGAACACTTTAAACTATTGTGGTGTTGGGGTTAAAATTCATTTGTGAAAGTGAATAGCCACAGTTTCGAAACAACAAATAAATATATTTTGGATGAAAATTAAAATGTGATTTTTTTTCATTTCAAAACTTCTAATGTGATGATCCAAAATATTCGTTTTACTTTTCTTTGGAGTCAATATGGATTTGTATCCAAAGAGACTAATTCTTTTCGATAAAAAATCTTCAAAATAATCTATCTTTTTAATAGTTCTCTATTACTCAATTCAAAATATTTTAATTATTTCATTATATGATCTCTTATACAAAATATCTTTAGTTTCTAAGTATTTCTTTGTTGCTTTATTATTTTAAAATATTTTTTTAATTCCACCCATCAGAAATGCCCATACAGACATTTTTATAAAATATTTTCTGATCTTTATATCAAAATAAAATAAATATTAAAATAAATCTAATGCAAATTATAGTTGCAGTAAAAATGCATAATTTATTTAAACATGAAATTTTGATTTTTGTAATATTATTAAATTTACTGTAAATTTCTTTGAAATGATAGTAAATATACACTATATAAATAAGTAATTTTTAATCAATATTATTGTTTATATATTTATTTTTCAATTTAAATTATTAATTAATGATTTTTAATAAAATAAGACATAAAGCATTATAAAATGTAATTATTGTTTATTTTTCATTTAAATATTTTTCAGTTTTCTAAAACATTTCTTCTGTAAATTTATAAAAAAATAAGTGAATCGAATCAAAAAATTGAATTATTTGATTTTAATTAACTTCTTCAGAAGATTAATTACGTATGAATAATATAAAAAAAGTTAGAATTGGTAATATGTTTGGATATTACACTTGTCAAAAACTTGCAAAAAATCATATTTTGTTTGTAAAAACAATAGTACGTTTAAAATGTAAAATGACATGTCATCCTTTTTTCTTTATCCTTTTGTATAAACATACAAATCGAACCGCAGAAAAAACAAATAAATAAATCATATTCCGTACATGAAAACCATCTGTAAACAACAACAACAACAACGCAATCGTCGGTACACACGCACACACGACAAAAAAAAGCGACGAGACTGAGACCATATAAAAAATACCATTTATAATAACAACGGTACGTATAAATCTCCGTAATAAATGCATCGATCCAGCGATAGACACACATATTATGAAATATTGTAAAAAATAAAAGAGGCGTCTAATCATTTATAGCCAGTCACACGTTCCATATTTCATTCGGTACGTTCGAGTCGTACGAATCATTTTTCTTATCGAGTCCGGCGTGCACGAGAAGATAAATGTTACCTTGACCCTGTGGCGTCTCTCCTACTTGATACGTGGAAATTATTGAATCGGTACGAAGGTTGAACTTATAGACGACGTGACGTGCATGAAACGTACGATAAATGTGTCGAAATGGTATAGGCGATAACTCAACAGGACGTCCTCGCCAATCACATAAGTGAAGAAGATGTTGATGAGGTGTGTTTGGAAAATTCTCGGTTAAATCAAATATCAGATTAAGTGTTAAATTCTGCATACATTTTTTTATCAAACTTAATCTTTACTGTTTTACATAGTGGTTAATTTAGTTTTACTCACATAAATCACGAATTCCAATATTATTTTTTAAAAAATGTTCAGTAATTACTTACTGTTTATAAAATTTTCTAATATACATTTCAATTTCAGTATCATCAAAACGTTGTATTATAAAATATAGTTTCTTATTTTTTACTAAGAACTTTTTCATGAGTTTTAAAAAAAAAATTTGCATTCACCAGGGAATAATTATATATTTGTTCTGATACTATGATAAATTCATTTTAAA